>PVLD010004705.1:0-121870 GCA_004027595.1 Dinomys branickii | reverse complement strand
AGCCATAAACAATACAGAAAATACAAAGTTATACAGAATATAGTAGGGAATTAGCACTGGATGTTGTATTACATAGTTATCTTCACATTAGTTAACACAAAAACATTAAAGGAAATACCAAATTATAGAGAAGATAGTAGGGAATTAGCACTGGATGCTGTATAATATAAAGTTATCTTCACTTCTGTTAATACAAAAATGATTGAGGAAATACAAATTATAGAGAACATAGAAGGGAATTAGCTCTGGATGCTGTCCTACATAATGTTACCTTCACATTTGTTACTCAGTTACTCAGATGATGGCCCATTTGATCATTCAGTTTTCTCCTCCCTCATCTCCGTTGCCCTACCACTCAATCAGTCATCCTCCCCGTGATAATAACTGTACTCCTGGGTTTATCTATATCCTTGGACTTTCGCCTTGGGAAGAGATATAGCTGCCTCAGACTATACTATAACATACATGGGTGTATACAAACTGCCGTGGTTGGAGGTGGGAAAGCACATATGCTCACAGCGGACCACCTGGCTCCACCCTGTCGTCATGCTATGGGTGGGGATGGAGCCAGTCCATGAGGTGCCCTGAGCGGGGCCCTCAGTGAAGCAGCCACCGGGCCCACTGCGGAGCAGCAGTGGAGCAGCCACGGGGCCCACAGCAGAGCAGCTTCAGGGCCCACTACCGAGCAGCATCGGGGCCCAGGCGCAGCCGCGGGGCCCACTGCGGGGCAGCCGCGGGACACGTGCCCCCATCGGGGCGCCCTCTGTGACCCTTTTGGCTCTGTCCTGTTGCCTTGATGCCAGAGGCCCTTTCTTCTCCCACCTCCTCCTGATCTCCAGCATTACCGTTCCCCACCCCTTGCAGCTGGGCAATGGGTCTCCGAAGCTGAAGCTGCAGATGCCGAAACGAGGGCATGGGCCAAGGGTGTGCTTGGAGCGGCAACCTCCTCCCTCTCCGTCTCATTTCCCTCACACTGCACCATGGCAGATCTCCGATCCCCTCCTCCAGAGGAGGTTTTGCTTAGTCTTTCTGAGGGTTTCAGTTCCTATTTCAGATCCTTCTCGAGTTCAGGATACCCACCTCTTTCCCTTCTGTCCTTCACATGTTGCTATATTCCTATGTCTGAGTGGCATTCCTCCGAGAGGTTCTCTCTCTGCTGCCTACCCGGTCGCCATGGGTTCAAACAAGGTCCATATATGCAAGCAGTATGGAGACACTCTAGTTGCTCGTATTAGTAGTTTGGGGTGAGTCCTGAAGCCTGTGGACTCGTCCCATTGCTGTCAGGAACAGGTGGTGATTGCGCAGGCCACCCCCGAGGCTCAAGGTGCTCACAGAGGGTGTTCAGGGTGGGAGCTGAAGCCCAGTAACTCAGTTCATGCTTCCTGCCTGATGTTGGAGTGAGAAGGGCGTGGGGCCGTGTGATCCACCTCCATCTGCAGCTCTGTCTTGCTGTTGTGCTCCAGTTCCCGTTTGTTCCTTGGCTGGATCCCTGGGAGTTGCTGTGGCTCTGATGTGGGTGCCGATGGACCCCACTGCTCCCCACTGGCAGCCGCCCACACAGTGGAGAGGCAGGAGGCCACAGCCTCGAGGCAGGCATAGAGCTGGGTGTGGTGGGATGTGTACTGGCTGCTGTGGCTCCACCTTGCCTCCAGGTGCTGATTAGGAAGGTTGCTGCAGGGTAGGGACTCTGCTTCAGTGGCTGTTGCAACCTCTCATCCTCACACTGGATTTGACAACAGTTCCCAACCACCATTGCCTCTTTTCCTGGCTGCGCCCTCTCCTCTCCAGACCTGGACCAGCTCTTGGAACTCCACTCTCCCTTGGCTGAGTCGAGAGACTTCCATGAGCATGGGTCTCCGAAGCTGAAGCTGCGATTGCTGGAACGAGGGCTTGGGCCAAGAGTGTGTTTGAAGCAGTGGCTTCCTCTTTCTCCGTCTCTTCTCCCTCCGACTGTGCCGCGGCGGCCCTCCCATCCTTTCCTCCAGGAGAGGTTCTGCTTGGTCTTTCCTAGGGCTTCAGTTCCCATTTCAGATCCTTCTTGGGTTCAGGGTACACACCTCTCTCCTTTCTGTCTTCAAATTGCTATATTCCATTGTCTGGGTGGTAATCCTCTGGGAGGTTCTCTCTCTGCTACCTACCCGGTCGGCATCTTCCTGGAAGTCCTGTAATACTTCATTATCTATCAGCAAAGAAGCTGTAGTGGTTTAATATTTCTACCAGTTGTAGGTAATCCTTAGGTGCAAAGCAAATTTGGAAAACGGTTTCTAAGCGCAATCGCCACCAACACTGGCAGTGAGTAGATGTTAAGGTTTGTGCATTTCCACAAAGTCCAAAGTTCTCTGAGCTAACAGTGAGTTTCCAGGGTTGCTTATCGGTGTGATTAAACAGGCGTGGTGATACCAACACGGGCAGTGCTTTGGAGAAAAGATAACTTCATTGAATCAGTTTGCAAAATACTCGTTATTTTAAAAGAACATTTAAAAAGTATCTTCAATGTAACATTGCCTTTTTTTAAATTATAAATTTTTGTAAAACCTAAAGCTTATATATAAAAATTGTATTTTCTTTTGTCAGACTTGCTCAGTGGAATCTGAGGGTGAGGGTTTGTGACTCTGTCTTTCCTCCCTAAACCCTCAGGACTATAGAACTGTCTTGAATCAGCTGGTCTTTGGAGCTGATGGTTGCCATTCAATCTGTGCATTAAATTAACAAAGCAATATTATAGGCAAAAATGCAGTCACTGAGTTAAAAATATTTTTCATTTTTACATATTTTTAAATGTTTGTGTCTTCATGTGCCTGTGTGCTGCTGTATGACTTGGGAGGAAGAGCGGAGGGCAAGAAATAACCTTTACTGAATGGCTTCTTTGCCAGCTAACATGCTAAGTGCTTTTCAGGTATTCGCTCATTTAATCTTCCCAGTGTACAGCCAAGAAGACTTTCCCTATTTCTATTTACAGATGAGGAAAGTAAGTCTCAGAGAATACAAGAAACTTGCCAAAGGCTACACAGCCTATAAGTGGCAGAGGGCGAAGTCAAACCTTGGTTACCTTGCTTTATAATCTCTTCCTCTGGCGCCCTATCTAGTTATCTGTCTTCTCAAGATTATGAGATCTGGTCAAGCAGCCTTTCATTAGTTTTGGGGCCTTAACTCAAGTGGATATGTAATAAATATTTGTTAGGTAATCCCAGCAAATTATTCAGGTATCAATGTCATACAGTTACGGCCTCCTTAGGCCAAGAATTGAAGGCTGTTTGCCAATATTTTCCAAGCTCACCTTAGGGACTGACCACGTGTGACTATCCAGTAACCACTTAAGAAAAACGAATGATGCCAAAGACTGTAGTCAGGGTTGAGAAAATTTGAGATTTAAATTTGGGAGTCATTGAGTGGCTTATAAACAACAGAAATTTCTCTCTCCCAGTGATGGAGGCAGGCAGTCCAAGATCAGGGTGCCAGCACGCTTGGGTTGTGGTAAGGACCCTTTTCCAGGTTGCCAACATGCAGTTTTTTCATTGTACGCTTAAAAGGTAGAGAGCAGAGAGCATGCTCTTGGATCTCTATGATGAGTACAGTAATCCCGTGCCTCAGAGCTCCACCTTCATGACCTAATTACCGTAAGAGCCTTGTCTTCTAAAACCATTTCATATGCTGAAATCCTAATTTTGAGGGAACATAAACATTCAGTTTGTTAACAATGAGAAATCAAAAATTACTGGCATCACAGTGAAATTACTGTACAAAACATGTCAAAACAACAAGAAAATGCGTATCAAATGTTCCCCGCCACTCAGGGCCTAGGGAAGCAAATGCCCATTCAGATACTCATCCCATCCCATCCCAGCTGCTGAAGTGGAGATGTGACTGTAATGTAACAGTGGGACCAGAAACGCTTTAAATCAGACTCTGTCAGTAACTGCTGCATGCTAACAAACAGTATAATAGGTGCTGAGCGGGTGAACAATGACCAGTGCTGTGGTGATGTCAGAAAACCACAGAGATCAAACTCAACCCACTAATATGTTCCCCCCTTTGCCCTGTCACACTGAGCAGTAAATCCCTTTTCAGGAGCTGGTTAAATTCTTCCCAGCTACTATGCTTACATTCAACTCATGGGATATTTTGCTGAGCAGAGAAGTCAACTTAAATGCCAAGGTCCCAAGCCAACATTTCAAAAGGGGACCTCATGTAGCCCAGTGTGTCTACGCAAACCCTTTAAATGTTCTTTGCACAGGGCTCTCACATAGTAGTAACAGCAGTAGGAGCAGTAGTAATAGTAACAGCTACCATTTATATAATGCTCCTCATGTGTTAGGAACTATATTAGGTGTTTTCTATGTATTAGAAGTTAATTTTCCCCACAACTTGGTAAGGCAAGTATTAAACTGTCATCTTCATCATTCAGCTTTATAGAGGAAACTGAGGCACAGCAGAGAGGAGGTTTGCCTGTGGCTGTATATTTGCAGGAGGAGTCAGGACACTCAGGTGTGGTTCTCAACCTTTGAATCCCCTTGGAGAGCTCATTAAACCTTGCTACCCCACACTCACCATGTCCCCTGCCTACAATCCAGATTTTATTTTAATTGGCATGGAATGTTTTTAATGCTTTAGGTGATTTTAATGAGTTTTCAAGGTTGGGGACACTGGTTTAAGGCCTGATGTGTTAGCTTCGCATCACGCAGCCTAGGGGAAGCACTTAAGCTAATACTGTACCTAATGCCCATGGCTTCGGTCTCATCAAGAAAAAGCTGGCTAAAGGAGCAGCCAATTGAAGGAGAATCCCTGGGAGTGAAATAGTGACAACTGATGGACATAGTTATCCACATGGTCTCAAGCAATTGACTCAGTTTCTCCTTCCACAAAGCCAAGGGTGTGAAGAAATGGTCTCTTGTGTCCTTCCAGCGCAATGAGTCTGTGGAATCAAATGTAGTAAACCCTTTATCACTGAGTGAGTTGTCCACAGAAAATGTTCAATCTGAGGACCAGTTTCCTTCAGCCAACCTCCTTGCCAATGGGTTCCAGTGTATATTCAGAGAATGCACATTAGTTTGATTTTTAGCCTAAGTGGAACATAATGAGAAAGGAAGAAATCATGTGTATACATGTGAAAATCATTCAAAAGATAAATTAAATGATTTGGAGGGATTATCTGCTGTTTTGGATTACCCACATCACTGCCCCCTCCAATAGCGTTGATAATTGAAAGCTGCCTGTGTTCTGATTGCTGACAGCTGAAGGATCCATGTTGCCAAGGAACCTCTGGACACATGCCAAGTAACAACCTGATTAATTATCCCTCCCTTTGTGCTGTCCCAGTGTGCTATAATCTTCCCTCATTGGACTGGTGTCCAGTTTCAGCACAGAAGAGAACAGTAAGTCCCCAAAATGAACAGTCCCTCTGTCTTGAGGCAGAAAATGTATCAGAGTTTTTCACCCCTCTGCAAGTCCTCTGCTTACAGATTTACTTGTCCATACCGAAGACAACCATGAAGTCAAGAAGGCTCTCTAGTCACACTGGCTTTCCAATTGGAGGGTTTTGGCGAAATGCTCTTCAATCCGATGCCACACGGAGGTCACACAATATGTCCGAGACCCCAAGATGAAAAGATCGGTTCCACAACCCACCGTCTAAGCCCAATCCCTGGTGGCTTTATGCTGACTGGCTTCGACTACTAATTGTGCTTAGTTTTTTAGTTTGCAGTGAATATAGAGTTCTGACAGCCTTCTATAAACCAGTTTTTAGGTGATTAGTTTTTTAAAGGTATTAGTCCCTGAACTAGTGTTGCCAGATGGGCTTATGACTCTAAGGACAGAAGCATCAATGGTCAGGAGACACACTCAGCCTTGCTGCACAATAGGAAGGAGTGGCCCCTAGCCACTGAGAAGAGCCCATGTGACCTAAGGGGTTCTTCCCACCTTGACAATTTGTGGGTTGCAATGGCTTCCCTGTCTATGACTCAGTGGTCTCAGCGCAGGGATCTCTCAGTCCCTAAGTGTCTACTCCTAGATTTTGCGGGGCGTACCCACCAGGGGTTAGCTGTGCACTTGTCAGCAGGAGCCTCTCTATGGTGGGCTCTGGAAACATCCCCAGCAAGGGGGCTGGTTTGCCTTGCCCACAGGGCTGTTTCTCGGGTCTTGGTAGAGTTAGTCGCACCTAAGGCATTCACTCTATCTAAGGCCTGGCTCTGACTCAGTGGTAGCATTGTGTCCCTGAGAACCAATCTGATTTTATATAAATTTCAAACAAATCTGTTAAGAGGAGGGTCCTACCCTGGAGGCGGCTGGAGGGAGAGAAATCCCCTCTTAGAACTTGGCCTTTGAAGTGATTTCTCACAGCAATCTTGCTTAGAGCTTTTCTTGAATACAGTTGTAAATTGATTTGGGGGTTTGTCCTAATGGGGTGGAAAACACAGCTTTGCTGTGTGGACTGGCTCGGGGTGATTACTGTTTTAAGCTGAGCTTTCGCCAAGCTGCCCTCCAGTGAGGTCGTGACCCATACTTCCTGAGGTCAATAAAAAGAATTCGAGTCTGTGTTTCTATTAAATAGGTGAGTTGTGAGATCCTTAGATACTCACTGGCTTAAGAATAAATTTCTTCCTAAACCATATAAACAGACTACTTGGCTATCTAAATCACATAGGTCCTGGATTTCACCATCCATACCTGCCTTTCTTCCTAAACACAATTTATTTAGTCTTTAAAAGCACATTGATTTTTAAATAATACTATAGCCTTATAAACTAACTTCAGCCTAGTCTATAATTGCTTCACTGGTCTGCACAAGCCTTAGATTTAGTAGGGTATAAAATACCAAATTGACATTTATCTTTTCACTAAATTGTTTTATAACTTTATCTGTTGCCCTAAGATGACTTGTTGAAAAAACTGGAGAACCATTAAATTTTTACAAGTTATTGATTGAAAAGATGTAAACTGAAACTGGAATATAATGATTTTACACCCATTAAATAGTCCAGGAAACTAATGCTGTCCCGTATTGTCTGGGGTGACAACTAGGAACATGTCCTGTCACAGGATTATTTTTAAATAGGAGGAATAGTTTCATATACAAAGTTATTCTACTCTATAATAATAGAAAACTGAAAATTTCTAAATATCCAATTATAAGGGAATGGTAATGTTTATGATATGCCGCTAAGAGAACCTCAAGTTGTGACACAGATCTGGACTACAAGGGCAATTGGAGTTTTAAAAAGAGATACATGATGAAATGCATGTCTGGGTCCCAGCAGCTCAGCTGGCTGAGGCAGGAGGATGGACATTTCGAGGCCAGCCTGGGCAACTTAGTGAGACCCTGTCTCCAAATAGAAAGAGCTGGGGTTGTATCTCAGTGCAAGGCCCCACGTTCAGGCCCCGGTACCATGTTCCCCAAAATTATTTCCAGTGCCTCTTTCAAGTAGTGTACAAGAAACTGTTCAGAGCCTTACTACAAAGAGCTGAACTTCAAGGCAGTCCCTGGCTGGGTGCGGCATCCCTCTGCTTTTGCACTGCTGCGATTCTGCCTTCTGGTTGTGCCTGTGCTGTTTTCTCTTCTGAAGAAGAGAAGAAACAACACTTCTTTCTTCCTCACCTCTGTGCACTGCCAGCCCTCCTTGACAAGTGTTTTCAGTGTCATGCAGTTGCTCATTCAAGGTTTTTACAACCTCCTCTAGTTTTTCCTGTGCTTTTTTTTTTTTTTTGCCCCATGTATACCGGGGGCAGATTTCTGGTACTCAACAAGCTGCGTGCTCTTAGGAGGCATATGCTTGTGAAGTGTATTTCATGAACAAATTAAAGAGCAGCAGCTCCTCAGACTCCTTGTTGCAGCCCCAGGGAACCTTGCAGGGTGTTACAATCCCACCAAACATAGAATAAAGCGTGTTTGACAGTTCTTAGCTCATGTTGCATGATGAACTAACGTTTCTGGCTTAGAATAGAGTTTGCTGGCCCCGGTAATAGCAGAACCAGTGGTCTGGTGAGAGAAAGAACTTGTAAGTGACAGCATTGCCTCCTCAGCCACTCGGGGATCCCTTCCCCACTCCCCAAGCTTTGCCCAGCCTTGGTCCTCACTGTCCCCAGAGCAGAACTGTGGGAAGAAGAGTACAGCGAGTGTCTATCAGGCAGTCAAGAGAGCACATAATGGAAATAAAAATGCCATATAAAGCTTCTGGGATTAGAAACCTGTGGGTCAGGAGCCAAGCAAAGTTCCAGATGGGCACAACAGAAAGTCTCTCAGTATTATTTCTGACAACACAAAGTCAATTTACATTTAATACATTTTAAAATAGCTAACCTGCCCATATTACTTGATATTACTACAGGGAGATAAAATTGAATCTTAATGTGGTTCATGAGTGTATTCAGTGGAGATTTATTATTTCTAAAAATGCTTTGTGTAATCACAGTACTTTATCGATGAAATTGCTAGGTTGTGTGATATAAATAAATTAGCTTCATAATTAAAATGCTATTGTCTACTAATGCTACCACAGCATTTTCCCCAAGGCAGAGACACTCTTAAAAAAATCCTATACACTTTCAAGGATGAGTGAGCTCCTCTTTAAGAAAAGGTTCCTCCCTCATATACCTTATTTATTAATATGGTCAATCCGAGGGAGAATAAAGCAGCATCGGAATGAGTGCTAATAAAGCCTCAGAGCACAAGATTGGAAATAGTTATCCCCTTGGCCAAGGGATACAATCGTCTCTCCAGCATACCCGCACTTCTGTGGGTTTAAAGTGGCATTGATTCCTAGGGCTCGTCAAACAATGTGGTGAAGGTAATCATAAAAGTATAAAGATATAATAAAGTGGTTTTTTGGTTGCAGGGGCCGGGGATGTCTCAGTGGTAGTGTTCACTTAGCATTCATGAGGTTTGATCGCCTGCATGGCCAAAAATAAAGACAAAGAAACACAGAGTTCCTGTTTGGCCTGAATATCTGATTCTGTGGGGCTTCAGGGAGGGATGAGGGAAGGCGAGGGAAGCACAGAGGAGCTGGGCTTACAGGCCAGAGAGAGGTAGGCGGGGACACGGGTTGGAAGGACAGCGGGGAAGAGCCAGGAAATACTCCCTTTTGCTGTATACAACCAGGTGGTCAAAAATGAAACACGAGCTTTGGAGCATGCTGCTCGTGAAAGCTCAGTGTATTTCAGCTATGAAACAGAGCAGCCCCTCAGGTGCCTCCAGCCTAAAAGAAACCAGACTTTTGGGCTCAGGAAAACTAGGCATTAGAACTTAAATGCTCATAATAACCTACCATTCTGGTGCTTCCTGTTTTGTCCCTTTGATTGATTGTTATGAAAGCATGATAAAATGGAATTGACAAGAGCAGAGGCAACACTAAGTAAGTGTTGTGTGCCAGGTACTGTGTTCATTGCCTTTTAAGATGGGTTGCTAATAAAAGCACGGTGAGCTTGTCTTCTTGTTTTGTCTCCAAGGACTCATGCTTACAGCCCAGCGTGACAGGGACAGTGGCAGGAATAATACCAACAATAACAGCAACTGCAACAACATCCACAGGAACTGAATGTTGACAAGTACCAAGATCAGGCACTGTGATAAACCTCTAACACAGACCAATTAGTTTAGTTCTAAGGACAGCCTTGTTACACAAGTACTGGCATGATCATCCCCACTTTATAGCTAGAAAAACCGAGGCCCTGCGGCTGACCCTGGGTCACGTCTAGAGGAAAGAACAGCTAGGATCCAAGTCCCATGTCTGTCAGGCTTCAGAGTCCTTGCTTGTAATAATGAGGTGAACTCCTATTAAATATGAAGACAAAAACAAAACAATACAAAACAAGGATTTCAGAACAAGATGATATAAATTAACAGTGGTTATTATATTACATATTGCTATCTTCAATGAAGTTGCTCAGATTATGAGATACAAGAATGCAAGATTGATCAAACAATTAAAGATAATAACAAGTAATAAAAAACAGAAACAATACAAAGCTTCATTAAACAAGATGATAGGAATTCAGCAATGGTTGTTATATTCCATATTGTTGTTATATTGCATATTGTCTTCAGATTAGTTGTTCTGATTACCAGATATAAGCATGCAAAATTGGTCATGAAAAAAAAATTAAGCATTAACTGTTAGGAAGAAATAAATTTAATGCAGGTTTTTTTAATGCAAACGCTTAACTTGCTTCATATAGGAGTTTGCAAAGTTTTATGTGAATCTCAACTTCTCACCCCCTTTTTTTTTAAGTGATGATAGCAAATATTACTAAGAGACAGGAATCTTCATCATAAGCTCTTTAATTCCTGGTCCCCTCCCCGTAAATAATCCTTGTTAGACTTTTACAAGAAAGGAGAAAGATATTCTACCGCCATTGCACATGTGTGTGTGTGTGTGTGTGTGTGTGTGTGTGTTGCTAGGAATTAAACCTAGGACCTCGTGCATGCTACTGTTCTACCACTGAGCCGAACCCACAGCCCCTCTGCTGCCATTCTGAAGCTCATTGGGTTGAGCATATTCAGTTTGTTCCTTTGCCTAATGCTGATACATCTTTGCACTAGTGAGCCTGAGCCATATCCAGGCCATTTGGCTGCTCAGTAATTCAGGATATTGCTTCAAGATCTGATGTGACTGTTACAGACCACGAAAGTAACCAGAAGACCACAAGATGGACAGGCCTGAAAAAGCTCTCACTGTATATCACTGCTCTCGGACTACCCATGGCTTCCCATTTTCCTTTGGATTCACCTGAGATCCCCCTCCCTGCACATAGACTCCTCACCCAGGGCTCCTGATGGCTCAGCCTCTTGTCTGCTTAGGGCCCTCTACCTTTGGAGAGCTCAGGAGGAACACACCATTCAGTGGTCTAACAGGCACCGAGCATTTTGAAAACCAAAGACAGGATTTTGTATTACTGTTTTCAAGTGTTAAAAAAAAAAAAAACTTTAAATAGGACTGTTTACTTTTGTCAGCATTTCTACCTGAAAGAATAAAAACCAGGAAACACAAATGGACCAGTGAAAAATGATATCTTAAGCCACTGAGACACATTAAAATACCAGCACAGATTTTTCCTTCACTTTAAAAATGTTTTGAATCACTGATACTAAGCAGGATACTGAGGCTTCTTGTAGCCAGCTGTGTCAGGAAAACACAAAAACAAGCAAACAAACAACAGTATGTGTTCACTCAGGTGAAGTAAACATATCATTACTTCCATATTAAAGACAACTTCTTGACTGAGTAGGTGAAATTGCAGGTAGCCAATTTCCTGGGTGTGTGGTGTAGGCATTTTTCTGAATAATACGTAGTTTGCGTTGATAAGGTGTTGAATTTGATTGGCTGGAGGAAGATTGGAGGAGGAGGACAATGGGTCAGTGTAATGGGTGCTACTAGTGAATCTGAAGAATGAGTGAACCCATGGTACAGTCTACTGGGTGCTTGCCGAGAATGCCCACTACTTAAAAATGAGCTAATGGTTGGAAATATGAGGAGATAGTCTCCAAGGTACATGTCAAAAAAACATCTCAGGCTGGTGTGTGAAATTTTAATGAAAAGAAGGAGGGGTAGAAGAGGGAGGAGGATGGGGCGTAGTCAGTCTTTCAGGTGACCTTATGGTTTCTTCCAGTTCCTATGAGTGAGGGTCACCCTTTCTCTTCCAGCCAGTCCTCATATGTTCCGTTGCTTTACTCTCTGACGTCCCTGTGAGAACAATTTTTAAAACAGCATTGAACACACAGAGGTTAAATGACTTTCCCAGGATGATGCAACAACCCCGACATGGAGTGGGGGCCAGAAACAGGTCACACAACTGAGCGAACGAAAAGGACCTGCGCAGAGCTGTGGCCTGAAGCCTTACCGCTCTTGTTCGGGGTCCTTCAGCCTCGTGCTGCCTTTGGTGTCCGCACAGGAAACGCTGTAGAGAAAGTCTCTCTGAAGGCAGTGGGGTGGACTTAATGATGCCCAGAGATCCCCGTCATGTGATGGTTTTCTTGTGTTGCTAAAAACAAACACGTAGTGGGCCTCTATGGAAACACAGGCCCACGTGCTGGAAGTGGGGCATGGACCCTGTTTCTTGTCATTGATCAGTTGCACATGTTGGGGAAAAGGCATAAAAGGAAAGAAACAGATGTTCATTGATGTTCTGTCTCCCTGATAAGAGGATCTTGCTGCTTTTCCACCAGCTGCCTTCTCTGGGAAATAAGGTCCAGACAACAGAAGAACCACCCTGAATTTAGGTGGCTTCCCTTGGGACTCTGCCCCTGCGGCTTTTCAGCCCCAAATCTTGAGAACTTTGGTGGAATCTACACTTCTGTGTCGATGGTAGGCAGGGAATGGGGGCTCTTTAGGGCACAAGAGTGCTGGGTGGGGTCTTAGGTGTGGTTTTTTTTCTCTCTCTCTGTTATGCGCACATCTCCTGGACAAAAACACCCGCAGCCATTTTGACACTACAATCATGTAATGCGTGAAGAGTTGCCGTAGCAACGAGATTCTGCCTTAGGTTGACAGAAATTCATGCTTGCCTGGTTTGAAAAGAAAATTGGACATTCAATCTCCACCTGAGAATTTACATAGCAGCAGACAGTAGCTACAAATTCCGACTTTATTATTATTCGTTAACTTTTTAGTATGCGTTTGAACATATACACAAGCAAGGACGCTTTATACACCTGTGGGCCATCTTCAGCAGTGACCATCATGTAGCCATGGCTGTCTCGTTCATACACTCCTTCTCTCTCCCCTACCCCACCGTATTGTTCTTAAATGAATCCTGGGTATTACATCATCTCATCCTCAAATAGGTCAGTGTGAATCTCTGAAAGATATGGACTCCATTTTAACAGATGATTCATCTGAATACTAAAAGATTTTAGAATACAAATTCTACCTTTTGCCCCAAATTATTTAAACTCTATCGATTAGTATCTCTACTTTAGACCCTGTTCATATTTTGGCTTAAAATGTTAGTGCTATGTAGCTAAAGTTTTGCAATGTGCAATTTTCGAACGACTTCAGAGGTGTAATATTTGAAGTTTACCTTGAAAAAAATTAGGACTTTTTTAACCTAAAGTTTAGTATTTTACTTTATTTTTTGGTACTGGGAATCGAACTCTGGACTTTGTGTTTGCCAGGCAGGCACTGTGCAACTGAGCTATATCATCAGCAAATTTAATATTTTAATATAGTAGTTAAGACTCTTAAATTGTCATTAGTAATAGTAATTTTAGGTTGGTAAGAGATAGACAAAAATACCGAGTACAAATTCAAAACAGTAAAGTTAGTGTAAAAGTCAATGTAAAGTCAATGTTAATAATGTTCAGGTACTTCCATGTCTCCCAAAATGTTTTCCTTATACAGTGAGATCATATGGATTTTCTGAAACTGTTCTGATTTTAAGTATTGCCCAACCTACAAATATATATGATTACATGTCAATCAAAAACAAAATAAAACAAATATTTGACTTATTTTTCCTACATTTGTATTTACCAGGTCATATACCAGGTGATGCTTTCAAAAATCCAGTTGCTATACATAATAGGCTAATAACACAACTAAACCTGTATATTTACTGAACAAATTCTCTTATATGACCTTGAGCTTCTTTCCATATTTCATTCCATATGACGAATGACAAATATGGAAGTATCTTATACCATGTGTTCTGAGATTATCTGAAAAATGATCTCCTTAAAAATGTAACCATGTAGTCTGCATAGTTCAAACTGGTTCTCAGAAAAAAGAGTAATTCTGGGCAAGGACTGTGTGAAACATTGGAACGCTGGTGATTTGCTCTGTTCTTTTTGCAGACAATATAGAGTTAGGCATCCATTTGACACAACATATATGTTACCTATTTTTGACAAGAAAAATTCTAAAATGGGTATTTTTGGTACTGAAAGGTATATATCTTGATACTATTCATAAGGAAAATATATGAAATTTCTGTTCAGCTAACTTCTTTGGCACCCCTGAGAAAACGTTTAGTTTGATGGGACTCCCTTTAATCTTCCCCGAAAGAGTCTTTTCCATGGGGCTGTTGTGAACAATACAACACCATAATCCATTGCTTAGGGGTTACAGACCCATGTGTATGCAGTGACTGAGCATATCACAAATATTTACTTGAGAAATATTTACTTTTCTGGCCCAAAAATAGTCATGAGAGTTTTTCCAGGTTCTTGAAACTTCCACTTTCAAATCTACAGCCAGGTGGATGAGATGAAGCTGCTGACTCTGGAGTTCTTTATTCTCCCAAGGAAGATGTCTTCAAAGCCCTTGAGAAAATTCATGATGGTTAAATAGCGTGTGCTAGATGAGGAAACTATAATTCTGTGATCACTTTACTTTGGGATTGAAGTATGTGTTAAATTTGGCTGTCAAGTGTCTCTCTGTGGAATGAATGATGTTTTCCCTTTGAACTTTCCCACTGACTGAAACAGTAAATCTAAAAAAATCATTCTGACCTGAGAGGGTTAAAATGATAAAAATTATTATATAAAATACCCTAGAAAACTTTGTAGTGGGCCTTAATTATGTTTCCGGTTCAGATTATCTTTACTTTACCCCTATTTTCTTAGTCTGGTGTCTTCTCTCTTCCTTGCTTGTAGGGTTTTTCTCAGGAGAGAGCCTGGCTTCACGCAACATTCGTGAAGCTTTCCTTCGGATTGGGTACCACACCTTCCAGAGCTGGCGATTGTGTGAGAACTCAACGGACAACGTTGAGCGTGTCTGTTCCTCCCCTACTGTGGGTACCTTGCCCTCTTTTCAAGGGGCCACAGGGGTGGTCTGGTAGCCAGTATGTGAATGTTGCAGTCCCACCCACCTTTATAACCTTGTACCTATCTAGGAATTGGATACTCCAGACTTGGTGTCTCAGATCACACAAAACATTTTCCTCTCCAAACCTGCTCTTCCTTCAGGTCAAGAGCACCACCACCCATCCGGGCCCCCAGTGAAAACCCAGGCCTTTCCTTTACCCATGCCTCTTCCCATACTCCCTAGCTGTAGTTGGTAACTAGGCCTTGTCTCTCCCATCTCAGGAACAGAATCCCTTCTCAGCTCACACCCACCTTATTTCTTAGCTGCATCAGAGCCATGGGTCTTCTTCAACACCCATGCCAGGCAGCTTTCTGGAAGGGCCCTGTGGCCCACCTGTAGCCCCTTGGCTGGGCTGGATGCCTTTAGGTTTACAGTATGCCTTGTCTTGTGTTCATGAATCCTACAGTTATTCCGGTGCTCCTTCCAATGCACTGGAAACTCCTTGAGGGCGGGGACTGTGTTTTCTCTATGAATGGCCAGCTCCAACACTGTCTGCCACGAGGGCAATACCGATTCACAGCTACTAAGGAAATGGAAGATAATTTGCAGTTGACCTTGTGTCCTGTGTTGCTGGGGGTCTCTCAGTCAAGACCGCATGCAGTCACACAGCTTCTCTACCTGAGGCACACACAGGTTTGCCAGGAGTTGCAGGCTTTTTGTTTGTATGCTTTTTGCCATGACAAACAATACAGCACAATCAACAGCATTTAGCACAATGTTGTGAACATTAAAGGCCAAAAATTACAGCTAAATGAATAGGAACAGAGCCCGGCATCGTGGCACACACCTATAATTCTAGCGCTTGGGAAGCAGAGGCAGGAGGATTGCCACAAGTTTGAGGCCAGCCTGGGCTACATAGTGAGTTCAAGGCCAGCCTGAACTCCTGAACTACATAGCAAGACCCTGTCTCAAAAAAAGAAAAGGAAAAGGAACAGAGCATATGGGACTCGAATCTAGGGATTCAATTTTTAAACTCTAAGCAGTAACATGCGTATTTTTTGGAAAACACAGCGTATAATATATTGTCTGGTTATAGTAGGTTTAAAACAAGAAACAATAAAGCAACAATAATAGTTACTACTTTCTAAGGTAGGAGAAGAGAAGGCTGTCTGCTTCTTATTGTGCCTGCAAGGTGAATATCTCATTTAATACTCACAAGCAATTTATAGAGTTAAATTTTATAAAGCTAGTCTTTTTTTATTACTAGTTGCCAGTTGAAGGTACTAGAGCCCAGAAGAGTTAAATGACATCCTTGAGTTCACCCACAAGTCAGCGATGACACCAGATATGAAGCCATTTGTGTAATTTCAGAACCCACCTTCATTTGTCACAACTGCCTGAGTCAGTACACATGTGACCAAATCTGTATCATGCTCTACTCAGCTGAACTCAGCTGGTGGCTAAGCATGCAGAGAAAAGCAGGGTTTTGTTGGATCTCCGTTCTGATGGCATTAGCCATCCATGTTCAGATAAGTGATTTAAAATATCGCACATATTAAGGTCTGTAACAGCATGTCTTTTCTTAGTTATGAAGTTAGACTTCATTGAAAAGGAATTACTACTCAAACTTTTATTTTTCCTTCTCCCTCAAATTATAATTCTGGAGGATATTTGCTCATATTATTTGATTTGTGTAGGAATTGAATTTTTTTTCAAATGGGTGGAAAATATAAAGCTAAATCACACAGATTTTTGAGCTTTCTGTTGTGGCATGAATGAAAAGAATGAAAACCATTTGCTTGCTGGTAGCCAAATCTTCTGATCACTCTTTTGTCCTGGTTGGCTTACTTTTTTTTTTTTTTTTGGCTTACTTTTTATTTGTGGGTTGGGAGAGCTAAGTATAAGCAGGCCAGAACTGTGCTGGCATGAACATGGCCTGACTTAAAGCTTACAGGAGCAAACATTTTTCAAAGACAGCAGCTAGCTCCCAGAATCTCTGGCAGAAGGGTCCTCTAACTTGGGCAGTTTCTGCTGAAAGTAGCCAGACAATCTCCCCACCTGTGGACAGGCTCATGGGTTTCTTAAAAATAGGTGTGCCTGAGTGGCAAAAAATATAGCTTTAATCTTACCTTTTCTCGCTGATGGCCTCTGTTATGTATTACCAACCAGAAAACTGGGATCCATTGAGCTTGCTAGTCTGAACCACCATAAAAATAAAGAGGAAATTAGATTTTTATTAATGTAGTGCTTTCTTGGTGTGTTTAAGTGTATCTGCCCCAGGGTCTGGGATGTAGTGGCGTCAGTGTTCACAGTAGAGTTAAGACCCACGTTAGTGTACCGGTTCTAATTTTGTTATCACCTCTTAAAGGTATACCTTTGGAAATTACACTATGTGTAATTCTGAGGGAATTAAGAAAATTTGGAATAAATTTTTACCATTAGATCAAAATTACCAATACTCAAAAATAGTTCTCCAAAGAGCTATGCATAAATGAACACATTAATTATTGCTTCAATATCAAGAACTAAAAGCCAAAGAAAACCAAAAGCCATTGTTAAAACCTCCCAATCACATCAGGAAACATCTGAGACCAACCCATCCTCTTCTTTTGTCTGAATATATCTGGACTAGGCTCTACAGAGAAAATGTTCTAGAGTAGACAAGTCAGTGGCTGACATTGTGTGCAAAAGATCATTCAAAATAATTGGTCAGTAATTCCTTAAGTAAACCTGAGGTTAACAGCTCTTTGGTATGGAATCGATCGACTTTAAATATTAAGTTGTAATTGAAAGGTCGTGAGAAATTGTTTAGCAGAATGTATATATATGTGGGAGGACCGTGCAAATCCGTCTGCATTTTTACGTGACAGAATTTTAAATAAGAGATGTGTTGTTCTCAATGCAAAGGTGTATACATATATTAGGTATATGTAGTGGTCAAAAGTCATACAATTATAACTTGAAATCTTTGCATCTCATTACATATAAATCATGCATCAATTAAAAATAAAAATGATCACGACTCTCAAGGCAACTAAAACAAGGAGAGTGTGAGAAGCTGTTATAGCACGACTGAGCAGTAAACATAATGAGATATGAGACATCTTAGACGGAATCCAAGAGCAGAAAAAGGCAAGTGCAAAATGAACGAAGTCCAAATGAAGTGTGATTTTTATTAATGATAATGTATTAATATTAGCACATTAGTTGTGAGAAACAAACCACACCAGTGTAGCTAATCATAGCTAACAATACCGTTCACGAGAGGTAAGACTAGAGGTGGTAGTCTAAAACTATTCTAAAATTTTGAAAAGCTTTTATTTAAAAAATAGAAATGTGGTATAAGAAGGAAAAAGTATAATGTACCAGTTACTCAGGACACTGAAGGGAGGTCAAGATGATGAACATTAACAGCAAGGTGTGCGTTCTATTTCAAGTACTAGGCGCTAACTAGCCAGAAAGAGTGTTCTTTATCCGCTGGGCGTTGGCACTGACTAGATTGCCCTTCTATCCGTTTACTTTCCTTGATAAAACAGTTCAGATCGTTTACGTTGTATTTCATGCGGGCTAACGCTAAAAACGGTTTGTACCCAAGGAAATGGCAAGGAACTAAATAAACAGCATAGATTTTTGGCGGACGCATAATCCTCACTGTGAATGACCTAACTCCACAGTTCCCTCCTGCTTCACTCCACCAGCACGAGCTGCGCACACATGCTTTATATACGAAAATGTCATTCTCTGCCTGCCCAAACCTTTTCCTTTCAGGTGCGTGTGGATACAGATGTGTAAGGAGAACCGGCTCACGATGCTGTGTGTCTCTTTGTTAAATGCGCCTTCGTGCTATAAGCCACAATCATCGTAATTAAGCCCTGTCGATCCCCTTTGCCACGCGAGGCTCCTCCCCAGCGTCTGCTGGTGTCGGTGAGCGGCGGGACGCGCGGTACCCGCAGCAGCGCCGGGGGTCCGAGCCGGTGCGGGGCAGGGGCGCTGCGGGCCCCGGAGGCAGCAGCCCCGCCTCCGTGCAGCTCCACGCCAAGCTGCGCCCGCGGCCCCGGAACGTCCCCCGCGATGACAGATGAACAGTTCGGGGCGAGGCTCATGGCGAGGCCCTGAGGCAGCGTGGACAATGAAGACGACCAGGAGCGGGAGGAGGCGCTGGCTGCCGCCGCGGCCGCCACCACGAGGAGCCGCGTCCCAGCCCCCTCCGCCGCCCGGGCTGCGCCGCGCCGCGTTGCCATGGGAACCCCGCGTTTATCCCGCGGGACGGACCCGAGGGAGGCGCTCGCGGCGGGGCCGGGGGCCGGGGTCGCGCGAAGCTCTCGCGGCAGACACTGGGCGCGCGGTCCCGGCCGCGGGAGCCGGGCCGCGGTGCGGTGCCGAGAGCCCCCTTCGCCGTCCCGGGCGTCGCCGTCTGGCGGGGATCAGCCGCGCGCCGCAGCCTCGGACGCAGCGAGCTCGAGGCCGGAGGACCTGGGCGGTGTGCGTGTCCCACGGCCCGGCCTGCAGCGCGAGGACAGCCCCGGCTCCGCGCCGCGGGACCGCGTCCCAGGGACCTCGGCGGGAAGGCCGCATGCGGTTACTAATGAAGACCCGGAGTCGGGCTCCGCGGCGCTGCGGACGCGGAGCTGGCGATCGGGGAACTCGGGCGACGCGCCCCGCTGCTCCCCACCTCCCCTCGCCGTCCCCGCGAAGCCCCGGGCTTGGGCCTGCAGATCTGCTCCGGCTATAAATATTAATAAGCCGCGCGACTCCGGGCTTAATTATCTCCCTTAATTGCAGCTCAGCCGAAAATCCCGCCTCCTGCCACTCAGGCCGCCCGAGGTCGGGTCGCTGGGTGTCGGGGTCGGGATCCCCTCTGCTCAGAGTCGCTCTTTGTGTCCGCCGCCCGACCTGGAAACCGCGCGCCGCGCGCTCCGCTCTTACAACCGGCCCGAGACCCGCGGGAGCCTGGTCGCCGGGTCGCCTGGGTGCGTCCTCGTGCCCCGCCGCGAGGCCTGGGTCGCATCCCACCCCCAGCCCCCAGCCACTCGGGCAACAGCAATAGCTTCGCCCGGGCTGGCCCCGGAGCGGGGCGTCCGGGGTTTGACCCGAAGGCACCTGCGGCTCCAGGCTGCTGGCCAAGGCCTGGGCAACGCCCTGGGGCTCCTCGGGCCGAGGCGGCTGTGTCCGCGGTCCCGGCCCGCCCGGTGCCTCGCTTCCTCGGGCCCTGCGCCGCACCGCGCGGCCAGCTCGCCGCTGCAGGGCGCAGGCGCTCCCCGGGGCTGGGTTCTGGGGTGCAGGCCTGGCCGCTGCGGCGCCCTGCCGCCCACGACGTCCTCTGGGGCGCCATCCACAGGGGCAGAAGGCTGCGTCCCTCCCTCCCCTCGGCCCAGGTCCTGGAGCCGAGAGGAGGCTTCGCGGGACCCGGCCGCCCGGCCCTGCGGAAGCCCAGCCCTGCTGTCGGGGAGGACCGGGAGGACCGGAGGCCTCGCTGGGCTAGCGCCCGAGGCCGGCTCTCCGTCCTGCTGACCTGGGCACTCGCACTGCCAAAGCAGGCAAGGGCTGCCGAACTGTCTCCTGCCGGGCAATTTCAGTCCCAGGCCTCTCACAGCTGCCCGAGGCAGATAGCTGCGGTGCACTCCCTGGGGTTATTGCAATAACCTAAAAAGACAACTGCTTCCAGAGGAAAGTTCAAAATGCAGAATGAGGGTATAGGTAAAACACCCACAGGAGTCAAATTAGCATTCCTTCTATTTCAATTTAAAATGCAGACCTGTTAAAAGAGTCCCAGCTGAAAGAAAGTTGTGTGTTCCACAACCTGAAATGTCAGCGATCAGCCGGTGCTGGCCACAGAGTTTCACCAGTGCTGTCCACCGAAATGACAAGAAAGGCACTTTAGATGCTTCAAGGCTGTAGTAACTGTACACAGGCTTCAGAGGCAAGATCAGCTCTTTCCCTGGCCAAATCAAAAGCGTGCGTTATAATTAGCCGCAGCTCGAGCCTCTGCTGGCCCATAGTTAGCTGAGGGCCAGCGCTGGCAGACAGCGTTTTGGGCAGCAGGTCAGAAGAACCAGAGAACTGGGCAGCTTTGGCTTTTCTCCACCCTGCCCCCACCATCCGGTTGCCTCCAGGTCAGGGAGTGGGGACCCAAGGGCCGAGCAGCCGGAGCCCTGCCTGGGAGGAGGAAGTACCTCTGCACCCACAGGGCTTGCAATGTTAAAGTTCCCAGAGCGACAATTAGAAAATGTGGGGCTGGTGTCCTCTTAACAGACAGCTGCCCTGTGTAGAATCCGGCCCAGAAACTATTCCCTCCTGTGTGGGCGGAGGCACTCGTGGTGGGAGAGCAGGGCAGCCACAAAAGCCTCTTGTCCCTTACAAGCAGAGTGGCATCTGGGAATCTAGCGGAGAGATTCTCACTCAGATTGGCCTATGAACTCTCTTACCTGGACTAAGAAGTGTTCCACAAGGCAGAGACAAGCATTCTTTACATGAGGTATTTTCTTTTCTTCTTTTATCTTTCTCTGTTTTTCTATTTGAAATTGTTTTTTATTTGTATCAGTTGTTATTTGTATACATGAAGGAAATGACTTATTACTTTTATGAGGATCTCACTATATTGCCCAGGCAAGTCTCAAGCTCAGGTTCCTCCTGCCTCGGCCTCTCAAGTGGCCAGGTAAGAAAGAGTACAGTCTCGAGGCGCAGCATCTGGCTTACAGATAGGTATTTAGAAGTGACTTTTTGCTAATGATAGTCTTGAGTTCTTTTCCCCCTTTCTCTCTGCCCTCTCTTACACTTGCCCACAATACACACAAAACTGTCCAGTTTGTATCTTGCATTACACTTTTCACTTAGCTTGATAAAGATCGTAGTCATGCACCAACTTGTCTCTAGGAACCCTGTGCAGGTCTTGTCTTTCCTGGCAGTAAAATCTAAATGCTGTTTTTGAATTCTGCCAGCTCAGCCCTCCTGAGATGATGCAATATTAGAACAGGGCCTAGAAAGCTGCTGGGTGTGTCACCAGGCCTCGAGGACCAGACGAGGACTCCGATGAGTGACCTCTTCTGCCTTGTGCTGCACGGGGCAGCAGAGCATCACAAGGGTACGCTGTCCACTGTTGCAGGACTTCCACTTGGGCCAGCTCTTGCTGGGTCGTTGCCACTCACACCTGTATCAGCAGAAGCTGAGGAGCAGAGAAACGCTGTGAGCAGCTTTGGGCCCCCGCAGAGTCAGGGTTTTGGTGTCTTGGGTTCTTGTGGCCGCAGCAGTCACTGTGCAGAGAGCAGGAGATGCCGTGAAGCATCCCCGGTATTCGGAGTCGTTGTTATTCCTGGGGAGTTCTCGATGCCTCTCCAGAGTGAGCCCAGCACAGCACTCTGAGGCAGAGCCAGCAGGGGGTCCCCCCACCCCCGAGAATCTGGGTGCAGTTTGGGCAGTGGGGCAAGACCCAGGCAGGAGCCAGTTTGCCTCACAGGACCAGGCCCTCAGCTGGAGGGTGTTCCTTGCATAAGCGGGAAGCCTCTTATCTTTTCAATTTTTAACTTATTTTAGGATAGTGCTGGGGGTTGAACCCAGGATCTCAGCACTCTGAGCACATGCTTCCTCACTGAGTTTCACCAGTGACCCTGCACTCTAGGAAAGAGAGCAGCAGGACAGGCATCACCTCCAGCCTTGCGGTGCTGCTCAGTGCCGTCTCTCCTCTTCCCTGCTTCTCACCTGACTGCCGGGGCCCAGGCCTAGGCAACTGGCCTTGATAGCAGTGCTGCCCATGGACTGGGACACTTTTGTTTTCCCTGAGAAGCTGCAGGGTGGGACATTTATTAGTCTAGACAGTCAGCCCTCGCAGACCGTAACACCTACTGTATTTTATACAGCACAGACGTCCAGACACACCCACCACCGGGGTCATGAAAACCAACCCTCATCTGCACCTCGAAGCTGGCTTAGGGCCCGGCAGGAGGAGCCCAGGATCTGACATAGTCAGACGGTGAGTCTGTCTGCCTTTTGCTTGGGTTTTCATATTTGCTAGAGTTGCTCATGTCCTTTGCCAGTTGGCATGGAAAATACTGGAAGTGGGAGGGTATATAAGAAGAGAAAAGATGATTTTCTTTGGAAGGCAGAAGTAGGCCTAATAGGCATTGAGGGATTTGAAGATTTTTATAAACTACTTATAAATGTGTGACAAATTAGTGCTTAACTGCCTTTCACCAAAGCTTTGAGTCCAATTGTTAATAACAGCTGATGTTTATGAGTATTAACCATGTATGTAACCCTATGCGAAGCATCTGCTGTGTACCAACTCATTGCATCTTCACAGAAACCTTGTAGGGTGATTACCTATTTTATTTTTGAAACAGGGTTTCACTATGTAGTTCAGGCTGGCTTCGAACTTACTTTGTAACCCAGGCTGGTCTTGAACTTGCGGCACTCCTGCCTCAGCCTCCCGAGAGCACTGGGATTACAGGCGTGTACCACCACTCCTGGCCTACTCTACCCATTTTAAAGGAAACTGAAGCATTAGAGACTTTCTATAACAATGCTGGTAGGCAACAGAGTCAGGATTTGACTAAATTTTGCACCTGTGAATTTGAATGGTCTCTTTTTATTTTATATACACATACTAATTCTTGGGTTTCATAACTGATTAAAATACTGTCTTGAGATTAGCCTTGTAACATTTTTGTAGACTTCATTAAAAAAGTTTCATGATTTAAATGATTTTTGCAGCATTGCTAGATAATTCAGTAGTAATTGAATTAAACAGTATTACTTATCAAAACTCATTGAGGTTGATAATTATGATGTAATTAGGGAGTAAACTATCTCAATTCTAGTAAGTCACGCTCAGGTTGGTTGGAGCAGGATATGTTGTTTTTTCTATTTTCTACCAGTGACGTTAAGGTACTTAGGGTTCTACTTAGGTACCAGGTTCTAGGTACTAGAACCATGTAAATAAGGTTAGGTAGCCTTTAAATATAATAACTTTAAATTTACTAATGACAACGTATTTCTTTCAACAGGAACCAGATAGGTAGCTCTGCTTTTTTAAGAAAAAAATGTTTTCAGTTGTACAAATATTTTAAAACAAAGAATAGAAGTAATTTATTTTGCAGGTCAACAGAGTAACCAGAAAGGGTAAATTTTGTGGCCAACTCAGACTTAGTCTTTGCTCCTATACTTTAGCCAAATAGAAAAGAAAAATATTTCGGTGATCTTTTCTGTAGTTTTCCCAGGTAGCCTGTGGGGCTCCACGTGCTTGTTCTACCCTCATTATGAAGGGGTTTTGGGGGTCGGGGCTGGAAATATCATTTATGTCGGTCACTTTCTCCAGACTGAAGATATAATTTCTAACCTGATGCCCTAAAGTTGTGCGTTTCAGCGTGTGCTCACACGTATATACCTACTGAATCTTTAAAAAACTGTTCAGCGGGGTTTTTTTTAATGCCTCTGTCTCACCTCGCCCATGGGGAGTCGCCCCAGCCGGGAGCACCCCCGCTCCGCGCAGAAGGGGCCTGATTAGAAGAGGCTTCGCTCCCTTGCGATTCCCACTTCCTCCCCGCCACACACTCGCACCCTGTTTGTAAAGAACTGAGTCCAGAGCCTTCTCGGCTTTCCGGACTTGCAAGAGTCACACTAACACTGGGCGAGGAACGTCAGGCTATCCTTCGCTTTCCCTTTCTAACAGTGCAGGGGAACGTGCGCCTTTGGCCATCTTCAAAGCTTCTGTGCTGTAATAGGCAGAGGAGAAATCTAAGCGTAAGAAGTGGGGAAAATACAACGTTTTCGCAGCAGTGCCTGTTCCTCGTGAGGGGCGGGGCATTTAAGTCCAATTGGTAAGGGTGTGGTTGTTCGTCTTCCCGCTCTTCCTTCCAACAAGAGGCAGCTGGCAAAGCGCCCTCGCTTTATTGCTACCTGCTTTTATCAAAGCTTTGCAGCCAGACATGGAGGATGCGCTCCTGGAACATCCGGGGAGCTCCGTGAGACGTTCGGAGGTGCAGTTCTAAAAACAGAAGTGAGTTTTACTTCCAGGGGATACTGCGACGGTTGGTCAAAGTGCAGTCACTTGCCAAATCAGGTTCTCCTTCACCTGTGAGGTTCACCTAATCCATGTGGTGGCCAGGGTGCTGGGAAACTTGTCCTAGGTCAGGTTACTGCCCATGCAGTCTCTCTCCTCCCTGGACCCCCGCTGTTCTAATGTACTGCACTGTATTATAATCCACTTGTCCTTCCACCTTCCTAGTTCATTAGAAGTGTTTTTTTTTTTGTACCAGGAATTGAACTCAGGACCTTGTGCTTGTCATGCTGAGCTATATCCCCGGCCCCACCTTCCTACTTCATTGTCAACGTCTTCCTGATATTTTTCTTCCTAACATGTGTCAACATGTTGACCCTATGCCCAGGGCTTGAAAAGTCTCTGTAACCTCAACATTCATATATATAGCCCGCTTCAAAAGCCCTTCTTTGGGAAAGGCGAGTTGGGCAATTGTTTTCTGTTGCATGATGGATCTTCCTTTCTAAGCAGGCAGATCTATTTTAAACAAACATGTGTTTCCATTTCTAAAGCTTCATCTGGCTGCCTTCCAACATGGGGCAGAGGACGAGAAACCTTCACTGGAGGAAAACAAGAGATACCTCCCGACTCCTCAAGTTTGAATTCCCAATCACCATGTGTCGCATCCAAATACAGTAGTTCCTGTATTTCCTTGATTATGCTGTAGCATCTCACATTTATGGAAGGCCTCACCAGGAGTTCTTTGTAATTTGTTTTGTAGCTATTTGCTCATCCTCTCTGAGGTCAAGTAGATGAGAGCATATTCTGTTACAAATTTCCCTCAGCATAGTAGAGCTCAAGTGTTAGTGGGCTATAAAATGAACACCATATTGATTTCATAGATGGTAGCTTTTAAATGAAGTGAAAGGACCTTTGTTTAATTAATTCAGCCATTCATTTAGTAATCATTTATTATGTGCCTGTCGCATGCCCCCACTGGAAGAAACATCTGCCTGTCACTTGCGCCTGCTAAACCAGAGGAATCAAACCAGACAATAATGAGTGCCATTTATTTGAGTACTTCCCGCATGCCAGGCACTGTGTAAAAGACCCTCCCCAGGCTGCTTTAGTTAACCTTCTGCGCAATCTGTCCAAGTAGAGGTTAGCATCTCTGCTCTGAGCTTCAGGAAGCCGAGTTCCCCATGGTTTACTGTTGCCAACCTGGGGACATGGGACCCAGGGCTGACCCCACTTGGCCTCATTCCAAGTTCAGGCCTGGACTCACTCGAGGTTCCTGATGAGTCCTCCTCTCACATAATGCTGTGATGGGAATCAAGATAAGACAGTGGAATCCGGGGAACTCAAGAAAGGTATGAACTAACATGACTGCATGGAATTTATGGTCAGTTTGCTTCACTGTCTAAGTTTTATTAACGCTACCTTGGTTTTGCTGGGTTATTTATAAAGCCATCATTCTAGTTTTAGATGATGGTGAGTTTATTGCTACTCTAATCACCAGTCTGCGCCGGTCTCTGTGACCTCGCAGCAGCTCAGAGCGCGGTTCAGCTGACCCTCTCCTCCCCGAGCACCCGGGTCACGCTGTCCTCTCCCTGCATGGACTTGTTGGCACAAACATTATCACTTTGACTGCTTATTCCTTCCTAACATATTTACCATTTTTATCTTGGGGAAGGCAGGGTCTCTTGAGTATGCTTCTTTCCTATCCTGTGTGCTGCCTCTTACATGGCGTTTCTAGTAAGGTATTTGCCAACTGCAGGAGTGCTGCTTACAGCCTTCAGACAAGCACAGTGGCGGGGAACAGGGGTTTGGGGACATGTTAAGTTCTTTTACAGTGGCAAAGCCTTTGCAGGTGGAAAGGCTCTGTTGGAACTCACAGTCTCTTTGCTAATCCTCCAGAGAGGCCAGCCTGAAAGAAATGAGGTCCACAGTTCATAAAAACCAGATACATGTTTTATATGGAAAATAAACTAGAAATTCACTGTCAAGTTCCAAATGCCGAGGAAGCATGGAAAGTCATGGTTTAACTTCTTTAACAAACCTGTCCCTGACAGCTAGAAGGTGGATACTGTCAGAAAGACCCAGAGCCACTTTGGAAACACAAGGCTGTCTGACACGCAGCGCTCAGCCCAGGTCCTTTCAGAAGACTGGGAGAGAGGTGACACTGTGAAATCTCTAGAACATCATGTGTTATTTGATTGTATGAAAATTTTCCTTGTTTTGAATCTGTGTAGATTCCCACCAATTGAAATGAGCACTTGTCACGGGAGTCTTTCACGGAAGTGAACACATTTGAAGACCGACTCCAATGATATAATGTCACATAACATAGGGCTTTGCTGATGGCAGGTATGCATGAGTCAGAGAGGGCAGGTAAACCTTTGTCTGAGCAAACGACTCCCTACATCTGGTCCTGGCTACACAGTGTACCACTGTTTGAGCAATACAATGAGCAAGAAAGAAGTGCCATGATAAAAATATGCCAAAATATTTGTAGTGGATTAAGTAATGGGCAACTTGTAACACCCCACTGAACTGAGTCAGTATGGTGCAAAGGCCCACCTGAGGGTTGTTGCCAACAGCATGAAAGCAGAACTGGAGGGGAAGATGGTGCGCTCTTGGTTCCCCTGGAGAAGCTTGTTACACTGGTTTTCCTGATACGAACTCCAGTTCTCCTCATGAGAGGAGCTTAGGTCCACACTGTTGCTGGGGATGGCTGGGGTTCTCTTCGGGGGAGCTCTGGTCCTTGCCTTGAGCTTCCTGGCTTCCTGGATCCAGTCCAGATCCCTCAGCCTGCTGGCACAGATTCTTCATCCCACTAGTGCAGACTTTCTAGCTTCCACCACTGACCTTTGGTCCTTCCCACTGCAGATAGTGACTTGCATGAGACGTTGTCAAGGGCTCTAGGCCTCCAGCTGGACTCGTGGAGGACATCGCTGTGGGATCCAGGCCCTCAGCTGGATTCTTTGGGTCTCTAGTGTGTGGACAGATTTCTGGCACTCTTCTGACTCTTCTGCATTATTACATTATGCATCCTGTATTAAATCTGTTCCCCTCACAGACCCTGACTACAGTAGTGTTCCATGGAGCGACCGAGCACCGAGGGGGAAGGAAAGCAGCCAGCTCATGGAAAGAAATGCCGGGGGGGATGAGGGAGCTCATCCATGACCTGTGCATCTAACAACAAACATTTATCGGGTACCCGATGTTTGTTGGACACTGCGGCAGGTGCAAAGGAAGCCTTTGGTGCTGAGGAAATGTCACCCGGTATCTGAGCAGCTTTATTTACTAAACATAGGCCTACATGGTGTTTTTCTTTCTCAGATGAAATGCTGGATTACCATGGCTCATGGGCAAAACTCAAGAGGGACAAAAGTCCAATTAAAAAAATATAACTTTCTTGATACAAAAGGGAGCATGAGAATAAAAAGAAGAGATGGAGGCTCAAATCCTTGCCTCTGCTGTGTAGCGCGGGGGAGTTTCCCGGCCCTTGGTGAGCTCAGATTTCCTTTTATTACAGAGATCGTAATGCAGTCTTCAGGACTGGGGCTCCAATGCAGCACACAAATTCCGACATAATTCAAGGCACACGAAGACAGGAGCTCGTCTCATTCTGTGTGCGCCGTGCCTAGCATGTGGCCGCTGGGTGGTAAATGCTCCTGAAGTGTTAGTGAATGAAGCTGTCCAAAGGACTGGTCGGATGTCCAAGAACCGGTTCCTCCCCCAAGTTGCTACACCACAGCAGACATTTCATCTCTTCCCAACTGTAGGAAAAGCATAAAAGGATTCACGCTAGTGGCAAGATTTGCCTCAAAGCAGGTCCTCCAACTTCTGGCATTTGCTGTTGTCCTGGCTGCCAACCTGGTGCGGACTCTCAGTTCTGTGGGGCCTTTGGGTTCTCTGCTTGCGTAGAGCAGTTGTTCAGCCTTGAATTACTCCTCAGCCACCACCTCTCCTTCTCCCATGTCCCCCACCCACCACGTCCCTGTAATTTGCCCTGACACCCGGTTTGCAGAGACTTGGCTTTCTGTTTCTTGGTCCTTTGTTGTATCTCTCTGATCTCATGCCCACTACCCATTACCCACATGACTACAGCTGTCAAGCCTCCAACTTACCCGGGGCAGCGTGCCAGCGGAAGGCCAGCGAGGGAGACCAGCCTGATGTTTGTGAGGCAGCCACCAGCATCGCTGTGCTGCTGCCTGGAATAGCCAAGCAGTGGCTTCTAGAGCTACACCGTCCAGCCACAGAGCTTCAGGGCCACTCCTGTGCCTTAATGTTCTTTGTCAGTTAGATGCTAGTCTTATTTTTTGATAGTAATTTTGCTGAAAAATTAGACTTTTTTGTCTATTATGAAAGTAAACCATGTTCGTTGTAGACAACTTGGAAAGCATGGATCATCCATGATTTGCTGTCTAGAGACAGCTAACACTTAGCCTTTGGTTAGTACTTAGGAGGTTAGAGCCCTGCCTTGGGGCCCAGGTGTTGCAGATGTGAGGACATCTTGCTTCTTCAGCAAGGAGGTGCAGCTCCTGTCCCTCACACAACCCCGAAATGACCACAGGATCCTGTCACAGTAATGTTTTCCAGCAGCCAACGTAGCACCAGACTTTGGGTAGCATTCAGGCCCATGTAATCCATTTTGGAACAAAACTATGTATGAATAAACGAAGCAGATTGTCCTGTGGCAGAGATGGTCAGCTGCCCAGCAAAACCCATTCTCCATTCCTGCTGGGTACATCCAAACCTAGGCAGCAGCTGCCATTATGTGAACTACCTTTGATGGCTCCTTCTGCAGCCAGGTGCAAGGTCTTCACGGCGCTGGTTCTCAGGGAGACAATGTGAGCAAGGTGATGGGCCCAGGCCTTTAGGAAGTTGGTGTACTTCTTCCCAGCTTTGTTCATTTTCCTCGGAGGGCAGACTGTCAGGAGCCCTTAGAAGATAGTGGGGTTCCAAAGGAGATGAGCCAGGGCATCTTCATCTATTTTCTGTTGCTATAAAAAAATGCCTGAGACCAGGTAATTTATAAAGAACTGAGCTCATGGTTCTGAAGGCTGTGAGGTCTAAGGTCATGGCTTTGGCATCTGCTTGGCTTCTAGTGAGAACCTTCTTCTTGGATCTTAACCTGTTGGGGGCCTCACTATGTGGGTGAGTGTGCTAGTTTGGGCCTCTTGTCTTCCCTTATAAATATACTAGTGCCATTGAGGTCTCCACTGTCATGACCTTATCTAATTCTAATTTTCTCCCAAAGGCTCCACCTCTAAACAAGCCAAGATGTGCATCTGGGGGTTGAGTTTTCAATGCATAAACTTGGAGGGTACTCAGATTGGTTCCTGGAAAAAGGAATAGAAATTTGCAGACCACAACTGGCACAGGGCATGCCTGGATTGGGCTGGGGTAGAACTCACTGACAGTCCGTTATTATTACACACAAGGTCCTGGTTTACAAACCCTAGCACTGCACAAACAAAAATAACCTGAAAAGACAAACCAATTCTGGAAAGATTACCAGGGTCACTCAGGTACACAGAAGTCATTGACACAATACACCCTTCATGAGTCCATACAGATAGAACCCCCAGGCATTGTAGATAGCTCAGTCTTCTCAAATAAGGAATATTCCAGAGATGAGGACATGAGGTCCTTCCTTTAGTATGATACTCCCAGAGCAGAGTCCCTGGTTGTATCTAAGTTGTAACTATAAAGTCTACAAAGCTTAGTAGCTTTGGCCACACAATTTTGAAAGGCCCACCAGGCTGGGTTCCAAACTGATGAGCCCATTTCTTTACAAAAACACAATGCATAATGAATGCAGATATCTTAGTACATTCTTGCTGAATTTTTAAAAAGCACGAATTAGCAATGCACCTCAGGTGCCTGTACAACTTGGGAAATTCAGGTAAGCAATGACCTAAACAATTATTCAACTGGGTGCCAAACAGTTCTTGTGCAAGTGTTGCTTCCAAAGCACTGCACCCCACAAGCCCAGGGGTGTCACGTCTGCTCTCATAGCTGGAGGAAGCATGCGCTCTGCTAGTCTCTACCTGGACCCTCCCCAGTGGGTGGATGAGTTCATTGTCATGGCTGGACACCCCAGGGTTTTCATCAAATCATGCAATCCTTACAGGAAAGTAACTCAAGCAGAGTACATTTCTATGGGGCATGGAATCAGTAGGACTGATCCAGGAGAACATGGGTGAGGGGCATGCTGGTGCTTTGCCAGCCTAAGGTGAGGGCAAAGGGGAGGGTGCTTCAGCTGTAGCCCAGCCCAGTGCTCAGACAGAGATTCTGCAACATGGCGACTCTGAAGACCAAAATCTATGTGCAGCTGGACCCACTTGGCTCTTCTCAGAGATGTTGAGGAGGTGACAGAGGAGGGGATACTGGCCACAGACCTTGCACATAGTGTCCCTGAGCCTCTGCTGGCTCTCAGGACTGCTATCCAAACAGATCATGCCCTCAGCCTTCTGTGCCACACACAGGCCTGGAATGCCTTCCTCGGCATTGAGGGAGAGGCATACAGGGGAGTGGATGTGTCACCGTGATGTGTTGGTCACTGGATGCTCAGAGGTGGGGTGGTGCCGTGGGCTTCAGTGCCAGGTGTGTCCCCGGAAGGACAGCAGGTGGAGGGCATCCGGGGTGCACCCCTCAGTCTGGGAGGCCACACCTGTTGATTCCTTCCATAGCGGCTCTGACCACCTCTGGTGCAGCCCTTGCTAAGCTGTCCTCACTGCTGTGACATCACCTTTCCAAGGCCCAGATTTCCTCTAGTAACGCCCTGGCTTACACTGCTTCCCAATGACTCCCTGCACCTGCTGGATGAAGAGCGTCCCCTCCACGGCCACACACGTCTTCTGCCCCCTCCTTTTTAGTAATCTACTTTATTGAAGTATAACTTCATACAATAATGCGCCGATGTCCCACGTAAGGTTTAAGGAGCTCTGACAAATGTATTCATCCACGTAATCTCTGCCCCTGGTATCAGGAGAGAGGACGATTTGCACGTGTCCCTTTGATTTCCATGCTGTCTCCAGCCCTCGGAGACCACTGATCTGCTTTGTGTCACTGTGGTTTCTTCTTCTTAAGAATTTCATGTAAACGGAACCAGAGCAGGCATCTGGTTTCTTTTCACTTACCATAAAGTGCTTGATATCTACTCATAATATATCAATGTTTTTGGCTGAGTAGTACTCCACTGTGGACACATCACAGTTAGTATCCACAGTAAGTATCCAAGCTGATGGGCATCTGGGTTAGTTCCTGTTTGTTTGTTTTTTGCTACCATGAATAAAGTTTCTGGGGACTCATCCTAGCAGCTCGCTCTTGCTAGGCAAGTGCCCTACCGTGTCCCCAGCCCTGGGAACTTTTTGCATTTTGTGTCCCTGTGAGCTTCTGTTTAAATTCCTTTTAATACATAATGGTGGGATTACTACTTTGTCTGCAGATATGTTTAACTTTATAAGAATCTTGCGAACTGTCCTCTACAGTGACTGCACCATTGTACCTTCTCCCGATTAGTGTGTGAGCTGCCCTGGATCCAAATCCTCACCCACATCTGCGTCACCCATCTCTTAGTGTGAGCCCACGGTTACCCAGGCTGGGGAAGCCTGTCCACCTCACAAGTCCATGGCCTTTGCTCCAGGGGGCCGCACCTGCTCCAGGGTCATGGATTGATTCATGCGGCACCCTCAAGTGACCGGTTGAGTGACTACAGCAACCTGAGAGTCTGCTGCTCTCCCCAAGCTGAACTGGCATCTTTGCAGGTCACCCACATGCGCAGCCGTGCTTACTGTGTGGTGCTGGATTTCTTTTTCTGCCTGTTTTCAACTCCAAAGTCCAGTGGCAGGGGTACGAAGAAGTGTTTCTATCTTTGACTTCTAGTACTAAGTACAGAGCAACGAAGCTAAAGACTTCACTGTGGTTTCCAGTGGAGGGGACTCACTCTCCGTAACAACATTCTTTTAGCCATTCTACAAGGAATGGATTGTGCCGATCCTCTCTCCACAGGCGCTTTGGCCTTCATCTGGAAGAAAGCCCGGGATCCACGCAGCTGCAGACTGAAACAGCAAACCCAGCAGGCTCTGGCGGTACTGAGGTTTTAACTTTACCTGCTTTGTGCCCATCAAAGCCGTTCACACAGTCAAGCACCTGTCACACCCTCAGCATGTGTGTGGCAGAGGCTCTGCGGGTGGCGCTGGTGGGACAGTCAGGCGATTCCCAGGGTGTAAGAGGAACTTGAGGTGATGGTGAAGGAAAGACAGCATTTGTATTGAGACAGAAAAAGACGTTTGTGGGAAGGGAGTTCCTGCTCACAGAACTGAGCGGGAACAGAAGTCCTGCCCCGGTCAGAGCACAGTGAGAGCAGAGGGTCCTTGCTGGGAAGCCAGGTCACGTTGGAGAGAGGTGCCCGTGACTAGCTGGGGGTGAGGTTGTGGCTCTAGAAAGCTCAGCGGATGTCTTACTCCATTTTCCAAAATTCACTTTTCACAGTTCTGAGGCTTGGAAGCCCCAGAGCACGGCCCCAAGATCTGGCTGGGGCCTTCCGCTGTGTGGTCCAATGGCGGGGCCTCACCTAGACAGAGGCAGGCAGGCTGGAGAGAACCCACGTGATGACAAAGCCCCTGGTGATGGTGAAGCCACTCCGCAGGAGCGACAGTAACCCTGAGGGCAGGGCCGAGGTTACCCCGAGTCTGCTCCTGTGGGCAGAGGGATTAAGTGTCTAACACACGAACTCTATGAGCGACACATTCAAACTACAGCAGTGGAGGGGCCTGAATTTTGCTTCATAGGCAAGGGACAGAGTTACTAATTTATTCATTTATTTACCTGTGTTTAACAAGGCAGTGAAAGCGATGAGGTCAGTCTTTTAGGAAAAGATTCTGATAACCGGATGTGGGGGCGGGCCAGGCAGGAAGCCGGCTCAGGCATCCGCCCGCAGCAGCTCCCTGCTTGCAAAAAGGTCTTCCACTGCCAGCGGCTAACTGGTCTCCACTGCCCAGCAGTCTTCCCTGGCCCTCAGCAGATGCCCTAAGTCTGGTTTCATATATGTGGATGGCTTCTTTCTCTGCCTTGGCTCCAATGGAGCAAAGCTATTGCATAGCAGATCTGAGTTTAGTCAATCGCACAGTTGTCCATCAGATAAGGAAAAGCAGCCCCGGCACAGGGCCTGGAGTTTGCCCGGGAATGCTAGATACCTGCAAGCTCTGCCTTTCAGGGCGCACCTTGTAGACCTGTGACTCCAGTCACCCAAGGTAACGTCCTGAGTGCAGCGTCCCGCTCAGTGGCCCGCAGATTATCTGCGAGAAGTGTGAGACCGGGCCGGCCGCAGGTCCTGCGCGGCTGGAGGAGACAAAGGGAGTCTACCGTGCTTTCGCATTTTGGGTCTTTCCCCAAAAGACACACTTTCTTCTCAGAATCCACCATTTTCTGAGGGAATAATCGTCTTCTCTTGTCACAGCAGGAAACTCCACCCCGACGCCTATGGGCGGAAAATTCTGCCGAGAGCCCGCCGAGGGCAAGTCGCCTTTCTTGGGGGCTCAGAAGCTTAGAGCTGCCAGTGGAGCTGCTGGCTCGGGCCACGCAGGCTGTGCTTGTCTTGGTGGCTGTCACCCTCCGATTGCCTGGTTGGCCCCCTGGGGAGATGCTCCGGGGAGGGCAGCCGAGTCTTGCTGCTCTCTCCACTGCGCTGCCTCCGTGTATTTCTCTCTTCTGTCTTCACCTTGAATGGCAAGCAGCTGGCCAACCTCCTTGCCCCTGGAAGGTGGCTACTGAGCGCTGCCCTTGTGCATTTTCCCTTTGTGTCCACAGCCCTTCACACTCGCTGGGCATGTGAGGCTCTGCGTCAGCACGAAAACTCATTACCTGCCCCGTTCCGCGGCCTCAGCACCTTCTTGAAGCAGGTGGCCTCCGAGCTCCAGGCGATGAACGCATTTAAAGGAGCGGGGAAGAGAAGACACAGAGGAGAAGGAGGAGGGAAGAAGAGAAAGAAAAACAGAAGAGAAACACTGACCTCTTATTGGAGATTCGATCTGTGTTCTGGCGTATATATTCTAAAGCACATGAGGTCGTTTTTCCTTAGTGGAAAAAATTTTTCTTCAGCAGTTCTGACAACTGCTCTGACAGGAAGTGATTGAAAACACGTAAGTTGCCGGGTAAATTAATTTGCCAGCTCGGAGAGTTCTACACATCAGTCATTCACTGACAGAGGTGTTTCCCTTCCCCACATGGCGCAGGGCCGGGAAACTGGGACTGGCTCTGTGGGGGAGGAAGTGATGCCCTGGAGCGGCCCCCTGGGGCAGCACTGGCCCAAAGGGCAGCCTTAGAGGGGGAGGCCATGCATGAGACACTCAGTGGGGCAGCAGGGATCAGGAGTATTCGAGGGGTTGGCAGAGATGTCTGGGAAAAATTTAGGGTGAGGAGAGAGTATCTGCCAGCGTGGTTCCCACAGTTACAAAATTAATTCCAGTGACTTTGGATTAACTAGTATCACTTCCCTTGAATCCCTCCCAAGTTTTGACAGAAAGCATGGAGAGTAAGAGTGAAAAGGGAAGAGGAGTGAAGACAGACAGAGATCAAAGGACTCCGACGTCAGTAAAGTAAAATACAAATTACGGGGTGAAATTAGATCAGGCCTAAAGGATCTTTGAATGCTGGGAAACGCCAGTTTGTAGCAGGTCATTTACGTTGTTAAAGCCCACTGTCACTAGACAGTAAAGAAGGAGCTGTTTAAATTTTGGCAGCTTGATAGATTTTTTTTTAAACCTCTTTTGCAAGGTTGATTTTAACATAAATCTTGAGCAAGCATAACATGTAAATGACCACGCAGGGCCATTACGGTTATGTTAGGGTTTTATTTTCCCTCGCCAGCGGGATTTCTCTCTGTGCGGATATTATATGTGCCTGCCAAAGCCGTATAAAAAGCGTTCATGGAGAGAAGTTTCCAGTGCTAGTGGCCAGTCCAGGTCTTCCCGAGCTTGGGGTTTAACACGATTCCTGGAGGCTGGGAGGACACAGACATCAGGGAGGATGCTGAGGGAAGAAAGGTCAAAGGGAAGCGGGGCAAACAGGGCGCCCAGGCTTCCAGGGTTCCCAGGAAGGCTGAGGAGACGCCACTTCACTGCAGTACTAGGGACACAGGCCAAAGTGAGTGTTGTTTTTGGTCGTTTACCTTCTCATTTGTCAGGAGCTGCTTTTTGCCAGCATGAAGAGGCTGCTAAAAAGCCAAACCGAGCCCAACATAGCCTTCCACAGCAATCACTCCGGGCATGGCTCCTCGCACATGTATTTGTGCCCAGAGACGTTTCCCTTCCTCTTTATAAAAGACAGCTAGGAATTACAGAAACAGCCATAAGGGGATGACTGTCTATAGCAAACAGCGACATTGTTTTATACACACACACACACACCCCTTCCTGTGGCATTTGGAATAACATAGACCTGTTCTAAGCTGAGTCATATTTCTACACTGTGACATAGGCCCTATATTCAGGACCATGGAGAAGATAAGGACGATGAGCCCCACGTGGTCACACTGCACCAGGAAGCCTTTGTGTAGCTCATGGCATCCTTTGCAGGTCAATAGGCTTGGGGCGATATGCAAAGGTGTCCTTTTCCATTACTGGAGGTGACCTTTCTGATTAGATTGGAATAGCAGCATCAATCCCTGGGTTAATAGGACTTACTGGCCTAAAGGGAGGAAGTATGTTCTCCTCACAAGAGGTAAAATCCAGGAATTAAGCAGGCACAATTCCAACCTTCACCCTAGGTGGTGGCTTCTGTGGGCTGCTGGAAAAAACGCTCGGCATTTTGTGCCTCCTTTGGTGTCTGGAAATCAGGGAATGCACCTCCCTCAGGAGGGTTAGCATGACCCTTTCTTAAGAGTGTCACATGAAAAGCAGAAGAAATCAGTAAATCACTGTGACACTGTATTAGAGGCCCATGTAGGACACCTTTCAGTTAGTTCAAGCCTCCAGAGAGATACATGTAAATACCAATCCTTATTAAACAGTTAATATATACAGTTTATTGGCAAAACGTCCTACTGTAGCTTATACAGAAAACATGTGAAAATCACCTTTCTAGAGGAATGGTACCCTCTACCAACTGCCCTACAAGTTAGGGAACCAAGCACTCAGGAGCCGAGGTCTGACTACAATTCATTACTCTTCCCGCATTCACAGGGTGAATGTATTTCACCTGTGCTACCACTTCATATTTCCAAAATGCCTTAAAATAATGTGATCAGGGTTTCTGAGTCCACATGCATGAAAAATCAGGAGGGAAAAGACTAGCTGAAAAGACTCAAAGTGAAACTGACATGTACTGACTTGGAGTCATTGGCAAAGCAAGCAGAGATGAGCACAGACATTTTTTTTTTTTTTTTGGTGAGGCTGAGATTTCAAAGGGGGTAAAATTAAAAGCAATGCTATCATTTAAAGGCAGAAAGCAGTGGTTGCTGTGAGGAGGAGACACCAGAGCCTTTTGGTTAAAATAAGTAAATAAAAATAAAAAGACAAGGTTTGCAACTGTGTGAATACTTACACAAGTTACATTTAATGTTTGCAGAAAAAAAGGGTTGTCTTAAAACTCACCACAAGTTTTGGAACATAAGACACCACCTTGTTATAATATTGTTCTATGTAAAAGCAGCATTTGGCTGGGCTTCTCATCCTTGCATTAAACTGGATAAATATTTAACTCCTTAGGAAGTAATTCTGTGATTTTAGATCTCATGCATCATGGATTCTTTTTCCTAATTTGAGGAATTCTGAAGGGAAAGTGAGTTTCTAGCAACTGTGTGTTTTCGAAGGAACACTTGATGGTTATTTTAACACTATGTGGGCCGGTCAGGGAGAGGTTCTTAGCAGCCCGATGAGGATCGTGTACCAGAAGGTAAATAGGTGGGACTCAGGTGACAGTCCAGTGGGTGATGTTTGGCTCTGATTTGGAGCATGAGGTCACTGTGAAAACATGATTTTTTTAGAAGCAGGGCATAAGTGAACACTGTGTTTCATTCCAGTTTCCAATATTCCGCATAGAAAGTTGCGTATCAAGCAAACACCTCAGTTCCCAGCATTTAATGGGAGAAAGCAATAGAAGGTGTTTAGGAAGGGAGGGGAAGAGAGGACAGATGGGTCGGGGCCGGTGCTGGAGGAGCGGAGGAGCAGCAGCACCGCGGAGCTCCCAGCCTGGCGGAGCTGTCAGCGCAGATTTATTTGGATGGCTGGAAGGGCAGGGTGAAGGGAAGGGCTTGTGATCACAAAGACAGGCCATTCATCGCGTCTTCCTGCCTGGAGGAACCTCCCTCTCCGATGACTGGGAAATGGGGACTCCTGATTAAGTTGATTAATATGCCCTAAAAGAACCACTTAATTTCAAAAAAGCATTCAAAGGCCTTAATAACATTCACAGCACACAGAGCCAGCCCGGCATGATGTATGTGACTCTTTGGTGAGTCAGAAAGCCCTTTAGGACGCAGCGGGGCGCAGGCATCATCGGTCACTCACAGCTCCGCAGAAGCGCGCAGCACACTCTTACTTTCAGAGGAGTCTGATTCTTGATAAATGGGCATTTCTTTTATTTGCATTTTAATTATTTTAGATTATGAAAGATGCTGTCATCTAATCTACACTTGAAATTTTGACAAGAGAATTCTACTGTGGGGAGGGGCAGGGCTGACCCTTTCTGAGGGGTTTGACCTTGGCTGAGTGCGCTTCTCCTCGGTGGGGCGGGGGCTCTGGGAGAAGAATTGGCTGATGGAAGCCACAAGCGAAAAAATTTTTTAAATTAAAAAATCAAAAAGAGCAAACAAACAAACCAAAACCAAACCTTGAGGCTTTGGAATTTCTGTCACTGAGTTTTCTCTTTGTGACCTTGACTCTGTTGATATAATTCAACAGGTTCAATCTTTTTTTAAAAAATGCTGTTTAAAGCTCTCTGTTGCTCTCCAAAAGTGTTTTCAGGAAGTTTTCATTATTTAATTTAGTAAAACATCTAAGGATCACTTATTCACAGCATCCAAGAATCTGGGAATTCATCCAAGAACTCTCCCTCCTCCATGCTGTGGTCCATGTCCCTAAGGCAGGGCGCACGTCAGATATGAGTCCCCTGGATTCCGATTCAGTGCTGCTTATTTTAACATTGGTTACACTGTTGACCCTCCACATCCTCCAACAGAAGATTTGCGCACATTTTACCAGTTTCAGAAAAGTCAGGGTGAAGCCATTAGCCAGGAAAGACCTGAGAAAGACACTGAACAAGTGGCATTAAAGTGATGGGGGCACTGGGAGGACGAAGCAAATGTACCCCAAGGTTGCTGGGGGAGGTTCGGAGAAAGCTCTGGCTCAGAGAATTCTTTAGCGCTGTGTAGACACCAGCCTCCATGGAATTGTTTCTCTGTGGCTGGAGTGAAATTCCTGTGTCGTCTGTCTGGGAGAATTTCTCATTTGATGGCTGCAGTGGAAAACGCCAGCTAGAACTCCTCACTGCCGAGCTTCTCCACCTTCGGGCTTGCCGAGGCTGTTCTATCAGTGCCATTGGTAAAGTGACAACCTTCTCAGCAGCAAGCTGTTTGCAATTACTGCCTGTGAAGACAACTCTTCATCTCTGACATCATCTGACTTTTTGGTTACCAGCCTTGGTTCCTATCATACCTAAACTATGAATTAAACTTACCTCCAAGCATTACCTTGAGCTGGTGTACTAAAGTAGGCACGACTGACCTTGCTTTGAGACATCTCATGAAGATATAAGAAAGTTTGAGAGGAAGAATGACTGAGAGAGAAGACCATGTTCTGAGCATATGGTTCGTCAATGGGAAGTGACAGAAACCAACCATGAAGACAGAACACTGGCGTGTCTGTTCTGACTAGCCAGCGTTTGTGACTTTGTACCATCTACATGTCTGATGGTGGTATGAAGATCGGTTCAACTGTTTCTTCTAATTAATGAGTGAGGACTCTGATGAATACCCACAGTCTTCAGTGATGTGGGTGCCATAAGCATCTACCGTGTGCTAAGTCCCACAACTAGTGCACGGCACACATTACCTCACTTGGTTACTGAAGCAGCTGTGTGCAATGCATCCTATCCCCCTTTCTAGATAGGAGGAAGCAGAGGCTCCGAAGCCTGCGCACACGGCTAGGGGATTCAGCTCCACGCTCCAGCAAGTTTGTTCTCTAACTGCAGGCCATAAAAGCAGAAGGTTTGAGGTGCCACTTAGAATGGGAGTGTGCTGGGAAGACACAGATGTCCCCCCAGATAGCAAGCAGAGGGCAGCGGGCCAGGCCCTCAGCGAGATGCTACCCCCCCCCCCCCCCCCCCCCCCCCCCCCCCCCCCCCCCCCCCCCCCCCCCCCCCCCCCCCCGCCCCATGATTTGGTCTTGCACGAAGTGCAGTTAGTCCTGGCGTGCTCGCCTGTGAGGTCCTTTAGCTCACTGACTTCCGCATTGTTAGCGGCTCACAGAAGGCTTAACACATAATAGAAACCCAATAAAAGTTTGTTAAATGAGAGATGGGGATGTAAATTCCATATAACCAAGTCGTGGAGGTTTGCCTTTCCCATGAATCTAGAGATCTGGTTTCTTGGCAGCGTTTTCTGGGTTAGCCCTGGCTGTAGGGGCGCCCGGGCCACGGAGCTGACAGCATAGACGCCGCTGCCGCACGGCCTACGCCTCCTCTGCTCATCGCTGCACGGCTGACAGCTGACTCACACGTCTCCTTGCTTGGCCCCTGTGAGAATTACAGCAGGAGAGTAACAAATAAATAAAAAATAAGTAAATAAAAATGAGAAAGGAGAAAAGGGAGAAAAACCTGTAACACCTTCGTGTTTTACAAGTCAAGTCATGAGCGTTTGTGAAATCTGTGTGGTACTGGGCGCAGCTTTGTCTCCTTCAGAGGTGGCACCATACCTTCGCTTCCACCTGTTTTACCACTTAACCTGTGGCGAATCTACCACATCCATTAGAAAGACAAGGGTTTGAAAAGTTGCCTTGCGTTACCTGCTCTGCTTCAAGCCTGCAGCAATCCCAGGAGCACGGGACCACGAGTAAGGAAAGTATCCTTGTGCTTGGACCTGTTATGGGCATTTCCATGTCCTCTGCGTCTTTCTGGTGTCCTTCAAAGTGTCAACAACCAGACCGTTTCTCCTGCTCCAGGGCAGACTGAAAAATGGAACTGTCACCCAGCGCGAGAGCGACGGTGCCGCTGTTTACGTAGGACGAGCAGGGAGCTGAGGTCCTGACTGCCCTCCCTTCAAGACATAGTCTTATTTTAAGGGAAATGAATTTCCAGAACAAGACAGTGAGTGCCACCGTGCGACCGAAAAAGAACATTCTAAAGTCATGGTCTTTTTAAATTTCAGCACCATCACTGATTTGAAGGGTTGTGGTTTAAACTCTGTCTGGAGCAGGGCAGTACAGGGAAAAGGTAGGAAAGGCTACATAACGCACCGGAAATCTTCCAGCTCTGCCTCCCTCACACACTTTGCTCCAGAGCAGCTCTGGGACTGGTCTTTTGCATTTGCTTCCACAGATGCATTCAGTATCAGACACACTGTATATCCATTTAAAACACAAAAAGGTTTATTAGCGCTACGCTGTTTGACACCATGCTGTTGTCAGTCTATCCTGGATAGAATATTCCATCATCAGCGTATTTAGATTCCCTTTATTCTTGTTAAGTGTGGCACAGTATTTCCTTTTGGTGATTAAACGCTCATTCACTATACATGTTCCTACCAGACACTGAGGCTGTTTCCCATTTTACCAATACACACAGTGACTCCATGGTGTGCAGATGTTACTTCACAGACTTGAGTATCTATGTTGGGTAAATTCCTACGAGAGGAACTGCCTTGACAGGGGAGGAAGTTCCGTGTACCAGCACTGGCAGACAGGGGTTCACAGCATGTGCCATGGTCTTAGTCAGCTTTCTAATACTGGCCTTTCACTTACGTGCCAGCCACAGGCAGCCACTTGAAAAGGCTCTGCTGTCTCAAACTCTCCCTGTCTATGGTTCTCTGTGCCAAAAAGGTCCCTCTTCAGCAGCCACTTCAGCCCCCTGTGGCACACAATCCTTTGGATAGCAAGATAGAATCACTTTCTTTTGGCAGCTTTGTGTCTCCTCCAGAGGTGCCACCATACCCTATGTTTCCACCTCTTTACAGGGAACATACAGAAAAGTATGTCAACAAATGAACCAACATGCAGGGGAAAAAGATCATGAGATACATGATAATGCAAACAACCGGACTACTATGATACAGAATAATAGAAGAACTCATGGGATGTTGAGTGTAAGAAGAAAACGGTCATAGGGAGAGTACAAGAAAGACATCCCACGACATAGAAAGAACAAAGGCAAAGACCTGAAATCAGGAAGAACTTGGTTTGTTTGAGAAATGAGAACAGATCAAGTAGAGCTGCAGTACTGAGGAAGCTTCTAGGAGAGGTGGGGATACATTATCAGAAACATGGAGGAGGCAGACGTTTGGAGCTGGCAGGTCATGCAGGGAATGTGGATGTTTATCTAAGTTTAATGGGCAACCATGGAAAGGGTTTAAATGCATGAATGGCATGCTTTGAGTTATCTTTTAGGAAGAGGTGAACAAACCTTTTAGCAAGATGGCATTCAGTAACAGATCATGGTGGCTTAGACCAGCCTGGTGGCAGTGGAAACACAGACTAGTACATGGAATGGGATATTTTGAATGAGAAGCTAGCAGAATTTGCAGACAGATTGAATGTGGTAGTGAAGGAATGGAAGGAATGAGCAACGGATGGTCCTAGCTCTCTGGCTTGAGTAACTCAATGGACTCCGGGTGCTTAAAGAAGGTAATGAACAGAGGGAAGTGGATGGATTTGAGGAGTAAGAACTAGAACGTGACGTTACTGGACGTGGGGAGGGGTTCATGGAATTAAGGTTGGGGAGGACTGATCCCTAAGATTTTTGCTTCCATAACTAGATGGGTAAGAATAAGCAAGGAAAACCTGGAGGAGGCCTAAAGTGTGTGGGGAGGATCCGATGAATTTAGTTCAGTACTACAGAGCATTAAGGACCTTTAATACATCAAAATGAAGAGACTGAATAAGCCATTGACTAAAGTTTGGGATTTCAAAGAATGGACACAGGCAGGAGACACATAGGTAGGCCTTAATGTTGTATACTAGAAAACCGGAGTCTGAGAGATCAACTAGATCAACTATCCAGGAAGCAGAGGTCCCAGATCCAAACCCCAGGGAACATTTATGAGCAGCCATGATGCCATGATAGGTGTGGCTCAACTGGAATTTCCACATAAAGGGCAACGGGGCTGATTAGTTTTAGCTACTAAACTCATAAATGGATGAACTCACTGACAAACACAACACCCCTGACCCAATCACCCTCCAAAGCCCCACCTCAGAACATATGACGGTTTGGGGGGGGACATCCACCTGCTCGCGTAAAATACCTGTAAATCCAGTAAGGATGGCAAAGAACACACGTAGCGCACACCTTTAGCAGCGTAAGAAGACGTGGCTGACCGTGCTGGCCCACTTACCTCTAGGTAGAAAAGCCAGCTGGATTTTAACAGAGCTCCTGCTGTACATGTCTGTTGATGCTTAAGATACTCAGTTAAAAAAAAAAGAAGGGTCTGGGGTGCGCCTCAGTTGTACAGCACTTAGCTCACGTGTGAGGCTCTGGATTTTTATCTCCAGCACCAGCAAAAAGTAGGAAATGAAACTTAGGAAAAACAATACAAAAATTCAAAAACTTTGAAGATGTCTAAGTTGCACATAAAATTGCAATAAAGGATATTAAGAAAAAGGGGAAATAAGTAGCGTTTTTGAGGGGGGAGAGTGTGCCTTAAAATTTTTACATATAATACTATGCTCTCTGTTCTTTCCTAATGTGGACACCTCATTTTATTCTCTCACCCGTCTCCATGGCTGGACCCATTAGGCCAGTGCTCTAATGGACTGAATACTCCTTGTGTCTCCCCCTAATTCGTATGTTGAAATCCATATGATGGGGTTTGGGAGGGCCTTTGAGAGGTCATGGGATTAATACCCTTATAAGAAAGTGTCAGTGAGCCAGGTAGTTCTCTTTTTGCCATGTGAGGGCACAGCAAGAAGACCCTTATACTGAAGAGAGCCCTCACCAGACGACCAGGTCTGGGTCTCTGGTCTTGACTTCCAGCCTGAGAACTGTAAGAAATTAATGTTGTGCTGGTTTGGATCTAGAATGTCCATCAAATCTTCATATGTTCTAGGGTGGAGCTTTGAGGGCGATTGGATTGGGGAGCTATACACATCAGTGAATTCATCCATTTATGAATTTAATACCTAAACATGCTGTTAGGAGGTGCGGCCTGGCTGGAGGTGGGGCACTGGGGCTGTGACCTGGAAGGTTGTATCTCCCTCCCTGGCTCCTCCCTTGCAGCCATGATATGAGCCGCTTTCCTCCGCCAGGCCCTTCCATCGTGCCTTCTCAGCACTGGAGCCAGCTCACCATGGACTGAACCCGCCGAACCGAGCCACAGCCAAGCCTCTCTTCTTCTAAGTTATGTCAGGTGCTTTGCTGCAGCAACAAGAAAGTGACTGAGACACAGACTGTGGTAATTTGTTACACTGGTCCAAACTGACTGAGACAAATGCTAAACAGATGTAGCAAGAGTGGGTATCCTTGACGTTCTCCTGATCTTGGGGAGAAAATACTCAGTCTGTCACTATTCACGATGATCCTTGCTGTAGGTTATTCTTAGAAGTCCAGAGAAGTTAAGGGACTATCCTTCTACTAGTTTGTCAAGTTTTTTTTTAAGCATGGAAAGTTATTAGCTTTTATTACATAATGTTTTTGCATCTGTTTGCTTATGAACCTGATAAAAATTAATTTAATATGCTGTGTTAGGAGGTCAAAGAACAAAACAACCTTTTATCAAACTGGTTTGAGATCTGTCTTTAATCTTTGGATAGGAAAAAAGACAAATTACATTTATATTGTACTTTTTCTTAACATGTGAATTTCTATGATTTAATCATTTCTATTTTGGTATTTACATCCTCCATTTCTTGAGGCACAACAATTTTAACTCTTTAGACATTGTTTCCTTCAGTTCTTTGAACATATTTATAATAGTTGTTTTAGAATTATTCATTAGTCTAACATTTGGGCTTTAAGACATTAACTGCCTCCCCGCCCACAGCCCATGTACACTCTGTCGTGGCCACATTCTCCTTCTCCTTCTTCACCTGTATTATAGCTTTTTATTGTTGTTGAAAACTGTGACATTTTAAGTAATATAATGCGGCATCCCTGGAAACAAAATTCTCTTTTCTTTGCCACTTTCCTTCTGTGCCTAAGGTTTTCTTGTCGGTATCACTTATCATTGTTTACTGGAGAATTCTGTGGACAGCTGAAGTCTGTATTCTCTTGTGTGCAGCTACTGATGACTCCAGTCCCTCAGCTTAGTGCTCAGCTAATGATGGAGCAGAAATCTTCTAAAATGCCTTGACTCATTAAGGCCTTCAGTCTGTCTGTTCATGCATACACCCAACATTCATCAGTTTATAACTGCTTTAGCCTCACTTCCTGCTTATGTAGATCCTCGAGATCAGCCAGAGCTGAGAAATGAGCCATCTCCAGGCTTCCCGGGCATAAACACAACACTGCATCTGTGCACTGCTTTCCAGAGCTAGGGGCATGTCGAGGCTTCTCTAGGTGTCTGTCTTATCACCCAGATTTTCTTTTTATATTTTTAAAGCCCTTCTGTTTATTCTACTGTCACTACTACTTGAGGCAGCTAAGATGTTAAACAGTCATCACTGATTATTTCCAACAAATGCTCTGGGGTTTGAATCTTTTCCACCTTGGAAGCTCTCAGGTCAAGCTGAGGCAAGGTGCAAATCCATTTTATCCCCTCCAGCGGCTACTGGTTCTGTTACTCTTGTGCGGGTGCTAGTTTTCATACTGAGGACCTGGAGATAGGGGAATGGGATTAAAGGAAGATAAAACACAAAACTCTCTATTCTTTCAGAGATTTAGGTCTTTCTTGAATAAAGTTCTTCTGATTACTGCATGCCTCTGGCTAATAAAAATCTGACGATGACAATTTTTGTGTTTTCACTGCTTCCACAGATGAGTGAGTTTGCGCAAGGTTTAAATTTATTTTATGATGCTAGAAGACAAGCCCTACAGACTCAGTTCTTTTCACACACACAGTGCAGTTGCTGTGGCCAGTGGCCACGGCACATGGGCCTCTGTGGGCTGCAGTCTTCTTCAGTTGCTCCGGGTCTTTATAAAGCTTATTGTAAGTCACTGGCCAAGGTCTGATTGTAGTTTTGATCCTTCAGGTCCTTCTCCCTGTCCAAAAATCAGCTGAGCCCTTGTGCTGGTGTGCATTCTGTATAATGGTGACCACACAATTCACCTCAGCCTCGGCAAATTCTCCTGCCCTCTGGTGAGGCTGATATCTGCTTTCCTTAACACCACATGAGCACAGCTTTGCCCCACATCCTTAATGGCAGTGAAGGTAAGGATGGACAAAGCTCTTTGTTGTGTGTGTTCAGCATAACAAAATGCACTGGGCTTTTCAGGAGTCACTGGAGCCACAATGGTGATAGCAGCCCTGGTGCTGGCGTTGGCACACAGACGTGGCAAAGCTTGACCGCACCATCCCAGAAGTGCTTCATGCTCTTGCTCTTGAAAAAGCTGTGTAACATCTGGGAGGGTTCCACCAGAGAAACACAAGTACAAGATACCCATCAGGTATCCACATTCGACATCTGAGATTCAGGAGGTTGTGCAGACCAACGCCCACGGGGCAGGCTGGAAATCTCACACTTGAGCTGTTGCCCACAGGAATACTGGATTGTAAAGCCTCAGTTTTTCCTGAAGGCACTTTAACTGACTGAAGCTGGCCCACCTTGAATATCTACTGCACACTGTGATCTTCCTTAGTGAATTATAGATTCAAAAAGCATCTCAAAAATACCTTCAGAGCAACACCTGTATCAGTGTTTGATAGAGCAACTTCTGGTTTCTGAGGAAACCACTGGGGTGAGTTTTAGACGGCAACAGACTTCAGCGGAAAGTATGAAAAAGGCAAACCAAGAGCTCCCAACCCAACTGGGTGCAGCACAAACTTCTGAGTAGTTCCATATGCACTGAAAGGAAGGAAATGGAGAAGAACACAGGATATCTGGGGAAAACTGCAAGTAGGGGTGACGGATGTAGCACAAAGGACACTTGGTACTACGCAAGCTGGCTGAAGACGTGTTTTACTACAGTCCCTCTTGTCAACTGTGAAGAATCACAAAAAGATAACTATGGGTATGAGATTCAAATGTGAGGATGTGAAGAAAAAATGCTCTAGAAAGTGTGAAGCACAGTGCAGATGTGTGAGTTAATGTAAAGACTTTGTCAACTATATTACATTACAGTGATGATTTGAAAACTGTGATAGCTGACATCACTTGGAATAGTCCACACTAACCGAAGGAAGCCAGGAACATAGTATACACACCCATGGCACATGTACCCCACCTCCTCATGGAAGAGAAATATTAGCTACCAAGCCCCAATTGCCAAGTCTGGCCCATCAGGGCTCTGATCAATACACACAACTATTTGTGTGGTTTAGCGTCTTTGCTTCTTGTGAGTTAAGAGGCAATGCTGTGTATGGCATGTTGTATAATGAAAAACTAAGTCCATGTGTCTGTGTAGGCAAATATTAAAGGAAAAAAAATACCTTCATGGCTCAACATAGGGTTTGGTTGGAAATTTTTGCTCAACAGTGGGATGATCTGGTGCTTTATATGCCCGCCTTCACTGTAACAACAGCCTTTTACTGACTCTGGTTATGTACTGATTGAAACTTAGACCTGATTTTCACTAAACTAACACCTCAATCTACAACAACAAAAAAAGCAAACAAAGCAAACAAAACCAAAAGCAGATTAGGAGAATAAGCTCATGTCCAGAAATTAAAAGGAAATCTTCTTTATTCTGCTTGGTCAAATCCCAGTTTTAAGACAGAAATACAACTACAGCAGGAAAAGCTCCCTTCTGGAATTGGGGGTAAGATCTGAGACTGTACAAGGGCACTGAGACCAACAGACAAACTGCTATTGATCCCCCAAGTATTAGGAAGCTTAGGGGAATTGCCAGGTAAATACGGTCTATGTAAGCACTAATGTTTAAGCATTATCATCATTAAAATTAAGTAGAAATTGCACCTATCTGCTGCTACAGAAGCCTGAAACAGAATTCTGTGAGACTAGAGATTCAGGTGTGTGAGGGGCAGAAGTACAGCTCTGTGGGAGATAACTGCTTTAGCATATGCGAGGCCCTGGATTTGACCCCCAGCACCACAAAAAAAACAAAAAACAAAAAACACTGTAGGTACAGAGATATTAAAGTTGTTTTTTGAGAAAATAAAATATTACATATGTTGAAGAGCTCAACCATCTGTTTTTACAGGATTTTAGAAGAATGGACAATCAAATCTATGAACCTTTCTAAAGGTTTCACAGACAGGCAACTCCATTAGGAACTGTAAGGACAATTTAAGATAACCAATCCCAGCACTGGGAGGTTGAGGCAGGAGGATTATACATTGGAGTTTACCCTAGGCAACTTAGTGATGTAGCAAGGTCTGGTCTCAAGACTAGGAAAAAAAAAAAGGCCACAGCAATCACTGAACCACAAATTCAAAGGCAGGTATATAATTTTGATACACGGAGTGACAGTTTTCATGAGGTCAGTTGTCTGTGGATGATGTAGGCTGTAGGTGTCTAGGGGTAACCAAGATAACACAGGGACATAGTATAACTTTGACATGATCAGAAAATCCTAGAATGTGACATTCACATGAGATAACCGCCCATTATGGGGTCTTATTGTCTCTATTCTGACAATTGTGAAGACAGACAATCTAATCATAGTAAAGCCTCTGTATGTGCTAAGGGGAGTAGACATACAGCATTAGTGGGCCCCAGTAGGTAAGAGAGTGGTGACCTGACTACCAGTGCTCTAAACTTCAGGGGTCATTTCCTTTTCTTTTTAACACCACACTGGTTTGAACACTAAGGGACGCCTAGAGCTAGTCACTCATCAAAGATCACTGTGGATGCATTTATGACAGGGGTATTAAAAAGTGTTCATTTGGTCAACCCTAAATATTCGGGTTTTTTTAATAGTTGATTTTTCTGGGAAGTTGTGAAATTCTTTCAAACTCCTTTATAGTCTATCATTGATGAGGAAATGCATGAAAGAACTGAAGCCCATGGTTTTGCATAAATAACTTTGTAACACTAAAAGGAGGCTCCACTTCTTGAGCCAGCTAACTTTTCCTGTACAGGACTGGACAATAAATGTTTGAGCCATAAAGCTTCTGTCACAACTATTACTCTGCCCTGGAAGCCGAAGACAGTCATAGAAAATACCAAATGGATGGGCATGGGTGTGTTCCAATAAAACTTTATTTACATTATAAATCATACAGTGGCCTGGATTTGATCCTCAGGCTATGGTTTGCTGAATTCTGCTCTAATCTATAAGAGACAACCATGTTAATATATTAGGACCATGTTTAATATATATACACACATATCTATATAATATATGAAAAATTATTTAAAATTAGTCATCACTGGGAGATGCTAACCATTTCCAAGTCTGGCCATCCATGAGACAGCACCCAGGAACATGTCTTACTGCTAGATTTCCAAGTCCCCCCACCAGAGGTTGTTGTTCATCAGGTCTAAAAATATTTTTGTACTCCCGAGGCCCGATTAAAAAAAAAAAGTGATAAAGAGCAGCAGTAACAACAAATTATTGGACTATGGAAGATAAGAAATGGAATTCTACAGATGGGTCTTTATTAGGGTGATGGTGAGGTCCCAGAGACCAGAGTGTCCCAGCCCCTCTGTCACATACTCAATTTCCACTCCTGAGCTGCAGTAGAGAGGTGAGTTTTAACCCAGCTTTGCCACTGAGTACTGTGACCTTGAATAAGCCACAGCTTCTCCAGGCCAAGGCTTTGTGAAAGATGGCAGTGCCAAAAATGGACTCGCTTATGTCAGACTCCAACTGAATGAATTAGGGAGGGCACAAAGGAGGTGCTCTCATGCACACATGCTTATGGTAGTAACAATTATAAGAACTTTCTGAAAATCACACTACACAAAGTTCACCATACCCCTACCCAGAAAATGCCTCTTCAGGGGTGTCTGTTCCACAACTGCCTATTCAATCCTGGGCTCAAGGCACCCTCGTTACTTAACCTTTAACCCTCTTTGTTTAACCTTTAAAAACGCTTTGCTTTCCCTAGTCATGGCATACATATTCCAGACTGACATCTTCTGCTCATGATTGAAAAAAAATCATTTTTATATCATAGAGAACCACGCTGTTATTTAGATTAACAGTTTCCTCATCTCTAACACTTCTAGCAATAAGTGTGGGATATTATAAAACACAGATCTATGGCGGCCCATTCTAGGAAACTGTAATTTTTTGTCTCCTCTTATGGAATTAAATGAGCAGTGTTTAAAAGTGAGAGAAAATTACAGACTATGGCATTTAGCTGCCCTTTGGCAGGATTTTTCCAGAATGGCAAACAAAACAAACAAATTTCTAAATGGCATTCAGTTTTGATATAAAGGTATTCCATTCTTCAGGTTTTCTCTCAGGAAAGAACTTTCAATAATCATCTAGGGTATATTTTCAACTCAAATTTTCCTGGCATACTTCAGTAGTTTTTGGGCCACTCAACTGAGTGCCTCTTTGACATGCTGGCAGATTGAAGACACCAGCTCAGAATAATGGAAAGGGGATCAAAAGAAGGCTGGCCAGAGGCTGAACAAGGTTATGTGGGTGTGCTGTTTAGCTGTTACTGTGACAAAACACCTGAGGCAATAAACTTAAAAGAAGGAAAGGTCTACGGTGACCCAGGCTTTCAGAGGCTTCAGTCCATTGATGATTGGCCCCATCATGTTAGGCCTGTGGTGGCACGGTCCATCATGATGAGAGACATGGTGGAGGAGGCTTGTCAGCCTCATGGCAGCTGGGAAGCAGAGACAAGAATAGGAGGGACCAGGGTCTTAATACTCCCTTTAAGGGCACAGCCCCAGTGACCTAACTTCCTTCCACTAAGCCCCATCTCGCCAGTACCTTCCAAGCTTGGGGGCCCTTGGAGACAGTCAAGATCCAAACTAGACTAGTCAAGACTCCTGAAAATGGGAATTCAAAAGGCATAGCTGAGTTTTTGCCCTTTAAGGAAAAAACAATTAAGTTTTTAATACTGCAATCTCAACATCACGTGATTTACGCTGAATAAAATGTCAAGATGGAGATAAAGGGAAAGGTGGGAGCCGCTGATTTTGAAAGCTTGATACATGTACAACAGACACTACGATCCCTGATTACGTACCCATTAAAAAGTCCTAGAAAGGCTGGCCATGGTGGTGCTGAGGGCCCTCGGAGCTGCCAGTATCAGAAGCCCACAAAGCTGAGCTCTGTGTTGGACCTCTGGGGCTCACTGCATCCATGCACACCCACTATACAACAGCACTTCACGGCACAGCAATCCTACTGCTTGCCTTGAGCTCTTCACAACTATTCCCCAAAGCTCCGCACTGAGGATCAACGCTTTCTACCAACTTTTGTGCTTGTCTGAATTACAAACAATTTCCTGGGATCAGGAAATGTTCAGCTGAGGAGATTAAATAATCACAAGAGAAAATCAGTACTCACATTCAAATCACGCACCAAACAACAACAAAACCCCCCAAAACAAAAAAAGAATTAAAGCTCCCGACCCACAGTCATCAGTTCTGCAAACCTGGGACATTTACGTTCTTAAGAACCCCTGCGCTAGGCAAAAGGGTGCAATAGAAACCACAGATCTTAGGAAGAAAACTAGGGACAACACCCCAAAACTTGACCAATTACCTATTTTAAAAACCTCATAAAAACAGCAATATAGTTTCAAACATGATAAAAGCTTAGGAAATCTAAATACCAAAATAAAGTTACCCTGAAAAAGACCTGAGTCGTACCTGTGACAATGGCACTGACTCAGCACAGACCCTGGTTACTATTATAAAGTGGAGGGGAGGTGATCTGATGTCAGGCAGGAAGTTGTGACGCATCACACCTACGGCGCTGGCGGTGCTGGCAGACTCTGAGGTGTGTGCCTGATGTAATCCACGTGGCTCCGTCACTGGCGGTGCCGTACTGCCAGAGCCACCCACGTGAGTGTCATTCTGTGTGGACTCAGTGTTTCTCGTGGGCCAAACTGCTCACAAAAACACGAAGAGCGTACTGTGTTTAAATTATCCTCGAATATATGAATTGCACTGAAAAAGCACATCTTTTGGAACAAGTGCTACAGCAGGTCTATGTTGGCTCATCCAGTACCCGTGACGGTGGAAACCCCAAAAGCGTTCTCCTCGCCATCCACGGGGTCCCAGTCAAGTTTCCCACACCGCAGACACATGGAACCATGGCGAGCGAAACTGCAAACAAGCATCGCCCTTTACAAGGTATTCACGGAAGGGATTTATTTCTCTGTCCATCTTGCCGGAAGTCCGCTTTGTCGCGTAAGTTTTTATGGGTAAAACAGCTCACACATTGAAGCCAAGCCTTTGGAAATGGAAAGGGTTCCATTTCACTTTCACCTCTTCCCGAATAAGCTACAGATCCTCGCAGTGGTATTTACAATCTGTCTGCCTCAGAGACAAACACAGCTGACACAGAGGAACCACGGCTCCACCTTGAGAGTCATCAAAGTGCTTTATTTTGTAAAGCCCGGCTCAAGACTGGAGTGTACTGTTGGCACTAGGGGATAAAGGCAAACTTCCTCACTCTGTCCAAACAGCTTACAACAAAGATGAATGACAGGGTCGGTTACAGACAGAAACAAAGCATTTGTAAACGTCTAAAAGCGTACAGAGATTGGCCGTGAAGGAGACAGTTACTCAGATCGTGGCTGTATACCTTGTCTTGTCTTCACGGTGTCTTATTTGTAAGTCTCGGGTTAAAGAAACCACAGAACTTCAGACACCAAATGGATGTGATGCCAGAATTAATGGTGATGGCGGCCATGGTGGTGAGGGAACCGGATCATAGCATCGATTAATTTAAATACATAAAGTCCAGATCTGTGCAGCTACGTCACAGTGAAGTTAACGTCACCGGATAGCAGACGGATGCAGAGTCAGTCGGTAGCAGTCAGGTGGCATCGCTGCGGGCTCCCAAAGGGGCTGTGAAGGCAGGCCGCGCTGACGGGCGCAGCGGTACCCTGGGGACCCAGACGTGCAGCCACAGAAGGCAGTGTGGCGGGGAGATCTGTGGAGCTGTGATTACTGAAGGGTGGGTTTTTTCCTTTTTCTGAAACTGCCTACAAAAACCATCTCACGTTCTAAACAAAGAGTTTTAAAGGCACAGCTTTAGCACAGCGTATCAGGTGATAACCTACTCTAAGCAAGTTTAGTATTTATAACTTGTCACCATTTAGAAATTGCAGGAAAGCTGGTAGATACATGATTGATGTTGGAGATTTTTAACTTGATTAAACACAATCAGCACAGTTTAGGGCAATGAACTTACATAAGCAGATTCGGTTCAATCTTTTCCTTTTTTTTTAAGAAAAGAAAATTAGGTTGATAAATGTAGACCTGGAGGAAACAAAACAATCTTGATCCTTTTATTGTAAAAGACTGTCTATCATGTGCTTTGAACAAAACACTCAAAAACATGACTGCAGGACACATTTCAGGATAGGACAAACATTATTTCACCTACACCGTAAAATGACTTTACATGTAAACTTCAAAAATCACATGCTGTATATTAAATTTTTAGATTAAAAAAATCCCTGTTTTCCTAATAATGTAAACAGTAAAACTGAAGGTTCAGTTAAAGGGACAATTCATAACAAAACCACACTGTTCCAAACAGTGGGCAAACAGAAGCCTCTTAGAACTCGGATCTGTGTTCAGTCACAGGAGAATTGAGAGCAGGAGATGTAGCTACCATTGCCCCAAACTATGCACCTGTCAGGGAAGCTTTATTTTATTTTGTAGCATGAATTCCTATACGCAACAAAAGGGTGTAACGGTGGAAGAGTCTCCAGGCAGGAAGAGGAGAAGCAAGCAGATTTCCTGGACTGTTCATGGAGGTGAAAATGTAGAGTCCCGTGGCACTGGCTACTTGGAGGAGGGGGTTATTCTGGGACACTGGGAACCCTGACAGTGTGGAGACAGAACCCCAAGCCAGTATACGAGCAGACGCCGGCATTCTTCTGCCCAGTGCTGGGGGCTGGTGACAACCGTGAAGGAGCGTCTGCGTGTGGGGTAGGAGAGCGACATTCGCAGTGACTTCCTTTTAACCATCATTATTACTATCATGTTATTATTATCTTCACTATTATTATGAATGCTGTCTCGCCTCTTCCAACTCAGAAAGATAAACTGACCCACAGTTTCTCGGGTGATGCCGACATGGCTGCTGCTCTGACATTCATTTCCTGCTCGCCTCCCAGGTGCCCATTCCTTCGGCCACAGCTGGAACCTGAGGAGGTTCCTTCTGATTCAAGCTGATCAATTTTAATTAATTAATTATTTTAAAATGTGCACACGAGCACTTGTATGCACATACACGCACGTACGCGGAGTCAGAAATAGCTAGAACGATGCTGGGAAATATCAGGTAGCTGTTAAAGCGAATAGCCCCCAATCAGTCATCTTGGCCTGAAGATGTAAACAAGGAGGTTTGCGTCCTGCAAGATGAGTGCTTCATTGAGTTTGGTTTTCAGTTTTCCTACACCAGAGCCACCTCTGTTCTTCCCATGTTCATGCCCACCCAAGGTTACGCAGGAGGTTACGTCAAGATGTGGCCAATAAAGTCCAAAAAGCGCTTTGAATACTGTTCTGGGTTCACGGTTGAGATCTCTGCTCCAGCCTGGGCAGTTTTAAAGGAAAAGTAATATTGATATAATGTTTATGATTTTTCCAAATTAGTACTCTATATCTAAAGCTATGTCCAACTGCAAATGAATAGAGAGCTAATAATATGCATTTTTAAATGTTGCTGGGGGTGGAACCCAAGGCCTCGCGCATGTTAGGCAAGTGCTCTACCACTGAGCTACATTCCAGCCTTAAAGCTAATAACATTCTCATGTACGTGTAGCTCAAAATACTTTGGTTATTTGGCCACGTAATCAAGACTCTTACGAATCTGTGGCTGAAATGAGGCAAAAGTTGGTGGTAGCACCAGAGGCTATTATCATATACCCGCAATAGTTGTAATTAACAAATCCAATCAGCCACCTTCGGACATTCTTATCAAACAGTGGGATCTGTGGCTTACATTCTGAGGCATGGGAACAATCCTTTTATTTTTCAAGAAGGCAGGTCAGAGATACTTTGAGAATGACAGAAACATAAACATCTGATGAAAACAAAACCTTGATGACAATGTCTAGGATTGAGTTAATTTTCCAGCACCCTCTTCAGTTGGTGACAAAGGAAAATGGTGTGGTGCCCAAGGTCTAGGGGTGACAGTGCAGGGACAGATGAGGGGAGAGTTGCCCAGGCTTCTTCCCAGCACACTGTAGGCTGCATCTCCTTGTGGGGGCACAGGCCGGAGCTGGTTCTGCAGGGCTGCAGGGCCCAGGACACCACTGTCCCTCTTTCCTGGAGACCTGCACAGAGCAGGGAAGCCTGGCCCCAGAGAGGTCCCTGAGGGTGCTTCTAGAATTACACACAAGGTGCTAGCCAGCAACGCAAGCAGTCACTGGCCAGCTTCCTGGGCTGCGAAGGACAAGGCCAGAGTTGGAGTCACCAGGCGGTAGGTTTTATATACACGTTTGTGGGCAAACTTACAAGTCTGAGGCCTGAGCTGCTGGCATCTCCCCACAGAGGAGCCCCTGAAGGCAGAGACTGGCCCTCAATAGCAGCTCAGCACAACACTCCTTTGCTAAAAGTAAGGTTTTGTCCTTGAAAACTGCTCACAACTCTAGGCTATGCAGTAAATTATGGAGCTAAACTGGTAACTTGCTTGGAAGACTAACTTGGAACCATGCTGGCCATAGCCAGTTCCAACTTCCTGATGTGTACAACATAGGAACCAACACTTAGAAAACACCGCCCTGAGTCTGTCCTGGTCACCACACATACCATCCCAGAAAGCCCAAGCCAGCAAGGGCCCAGAACCCTTTATCTGTGGAAGGAAGTAAAGCTTGAAAAGCATGTCCTCAAAGCTACTGCAGCAGGAAAGGTGACAGGAATTCTGCCCAGTTCTGTCTTGGCAAAGAACCCATGGTTTCTGTTCAGAGCTGAGCATCAGAAATACCATGGGGCCTTCTGAAGACCTCTCCCTCGGTTTCTCAGCTGGACTCATAACCTGGAGAGGAGGCCGCGTGCCTGGCACATGCACAGTTTGAAAACAGGGCTCAGAGCCAGGTATGGTGGTATCTGAAGTTGCTGATACTTGAAGCAGGAGAACTGCACGTTTACGGCCAGTTTGGGCAACTTAGTGAGACCCTATCTCAAGATAAAATATAAAAAAGACTGAGGCTATAGCAGTTGTAGAGTTCTTGAAAAAAACAAAAAGCGTGCACAGAAGGCGCTGATGCGAACGCTACTCACAGCTCTTACTGACGTGCTCAAGGACCAGGGGAGGCCTTGCTTTGTGCCTGCACATGGCAGGATGAGCACAGCTCCTGAGGATAGGTCAGAAATACGTCTTTGGCAAATGGAGTATGGTTTTAGGCTGGCTCCATCTCTGTGATGACAAAGAGCCTTTAACTGAACTTGTTTGTTCTGCTGAATCTTGCTTGGCTCCAAGCAGTCTATGGGAGGCACCTCACCTGCCAGTGTGCGCCCATCTCATCTGGAGCACAACGGGTCCCCATAGCACAAACATGAGTGTGACATGGCTGCTGGGAAGCTCAGCCAGCATGGGCCTGGGAGGAACCCACAGCCTGGCAGTTTCTCCCAGTGATAAGGGCACATGAGTGTCTTCCTCACAGGCCTGTTAGGGGAATGGCGAAGTTAACAGATGCCTAGAATAGCAATTCTCAGCAAGTATGACGAAGGTGGTGAATTAATATGAGCGACTTTGATCTAATAGTCAAAAGATTTCTGTAATAGAAAAAAATACAATCAAATGTGAGAAAGGAAATACAATCCTCGTGTGAAGAATCCTGCTTCAGCTCAGAATATTTCCAAAGAGGGTCAACTCTCTTCAGCTTTCACGTTCGGGGTGTTTTTCAAATACAGAATAATGTCAGCAGTGTTCTGGTAATGTCCAAGGCTTGTGAGGCCCCTGGGTGGACGGCCACACTGCAGGAGCTTGCCAGAGCTGCAGGGGTCCCAGGAGAGCTGGGCCAGTGGCCTGCACATGCTGGCTCTGAGCCCTGCACTGGGCAACAGCAGCACCCAGGACTGAGCAGGGGGCAGAAAGGAGGCGGGCAGCAGAATGGAGTGGTCCCTGGCCTACAGACAGCAGCAGGGACCAGACATGCTAAGGAGGGGTCCAGCGTGGTACTTACCCCATGCTTAACAGTTTTTGCAGCGTGGGCAGCTTTCTTCTTTGCATCGTAATGAGTGAGGATGTCAATAATGGCCATGAAGTACACCTCTTTCCTGGGCGCATCTGTAACGGAGGCACGAGACGAGCTGGGGTTCCCGACCCGGATCCCTGGACCCAGCCCTCCTCCATGTAAGAATTTTAAAAGCGGACGTCATAACCCTAGGATGCTGAGTGGTCCAAGTGTGGGACTGAGTGCTTTTATTTTGGCTTATTACCCTGGACTTTCTTTAATTACAGTATAATTTCTTTGGTGTAAAGGAAACACTCCTTAAAACTGGTAGAACGGGGGCTGGGGATATAGCTCAGTGGAATAAGCACCTGCCTAGCAAGCACAGGGTTCTGAGTTCGATCCCCAGTACCACCAAAAAAAAAAAAAAAAAACAAAAAACTGGTAGGACAAATTATGCTTATCAATTATTTCCTACCATTACGTGCACTGCTCATAATTCATTCTCATTGGATATATTATTAAATCTGGGTAAAAGATTACATTATCTGTATTACCAATTTTCTATTTTTAAAAACGTGCCAGTTATAAATGGTAAAGAAATTGTTATACATCTAGTTTTCTGCAGAAAAGAAATAATTTTGGTGAGCTGCCTGGTGTAGTGGAGCACGCCTGTAATCCAGCACTTGGGAGGCTGAGGCAGAAGGACTGTTGCAAATTTGATAGTAGCCTGGGCTCCAAAGTAGTTCAAGGCCAGTTTGAACTACATAGGAAGACTTGTCTCAACTTCCCCCAAAAGAGCAAAACAACTCAAAACCCACTTGATACGCCACCTGAAATTTTAAAAATGAACCATGTGTGGGCCATTTTTAAACTCCTATCTCTAAAATGGTTGGATTTTTCATGGCTAAATAGCAAAGGTAGAATGTAATCTTCCTCCAAATGCCCAGTCACCTAGGTCCTGGGGATGAAGACTCAACTGGCTGACAGAAGAGCATCAGAGTCCTTCTGCAGAGGACAGTCGCAGGTGAGAGAGGTCCTCGGTCGTGCCCTGGGCCTGGTTTCTGTGCCCCTGAGAAGGAGCTGGTTGCTGGTGATGACGTGTGGCCCGAGGGTCAGGGGGCTACGTGTGTACTAAGCTCAGGAGATTCTCTGCTATTTCTGACATCCTTAGAGAAGACAGTTCAGAAAAAGATTTTTTCAAACATTTCCTGTGCATGTTATCTATGAAAGCGTGTGTGCGCGCGTGTGCTGTGTATCCCTCTAACATACTCTTGTCCCTAAATCAATGTCCTTGAACTCTGAAGGATGGGTCTCACAGGGCAGCTAACCTGTACCAGAGGCTGTGGCTACTGACAGACCACAATGCAAAATTCAAAGTGCTTCACATGCAAAAAGCATCAACCACAACTAAACTTACTCTCGTGGCATTTAATTCCATACACATCAATGTTGGGGTCGAACTCGCCCGGAGCCAAGGGTGGGGAGCTATTTAGCGTGTTTCCGGGGCTGTCCGGAGGGGTGCCGACCGGGTGGGTGCCATCGCTCTCCCCTTCCTCTTCCCCGTCGTTCTCCTCACACTCCACGTCCTCCTGCTCGGCTCTTTCCACGTCGTGGATGCCCACCAGAAGGCTGTAGTCCATGAGCTTTAACTGAGCAAGAAACTAGAAGGGGAGGGAACAGGTCAGTTACGTCTGTACTGCGCAGACTTAATGAACATCTGAGGCAGGAGGATCACACGTTTGAACCCAACCTGGCAACTTAGTGACTTAGCAAGACCCTTTTTCAAAATAAAAAAAAATACAAAAAAGGGGCTGGGGATGTAGCTCAGTGCAAAGCTCCTCGCTTCCATCTTTAGCACTGCTAAACATAAACATAAACATAAACACACACACACACACACACACACACACACACACACACACACACACACCACACTGAATGAACAAACTCAGGAAAACACGCAAGGCTGCTAGGGCTGGGGCTGCCGGATCCCCCCAGGGCAGTTCTCCCCCTTCCAGGCTGTTTCTGAAACTTGGCCTTGCACTTCAGGCTGCTTTAGAGCTAGAATGATTTTCCCCAAAATACAGAGCTGGCAGCTGAGGCCCTCATGGGCCATGTGGAGGGCAGATCGCCCCCAAGAGCAGAGGGCACGCCTGGCAGCAGGGAGGGGTCGAGGCATGGAGGAGAACATTCCCCAGCAACAGGGAGACTCCAGGGCCCTCCCCAGCAGCATGCCTCTCCAAATGGTTTGCCGAGTACCCTCAAATTCAGCAGGCTGAGCACAGATGAGTATGCTGTCACCATGTAAGGGCCAGTGTCCCAGTCAAGCAGCAAATGAACCATGTCAGCACTCGAGTGAGTAGTGCAGTCCCTCTGTCCACCTGGCTCCCTGCTGACAGACAAACAGGCCGGAAGATGCAGAAGGTGCTCAGCTTCCATGAGGCGCTGCAGGTGCCCGGTGCTGTCCTCTCTGTGGCCTGGTCCAGCCATGGCTAGAGCATGCTGTGAGGCTGGGCAGAGCTTGTGTGCTTCCCGTTCCTGTCTGCCGAGTTCTCTGACTCTCCATTCCTTTTTTTCTTGAGCAAGGGCTGCACCTAGACACTTGGCGTCAATGAAGGGCGCTCTTCTTACCAGTCTACCATGCGGGATGCGGGCTGGGGCTCCCTGGGCCCCCACTGGGCTAGCTGCACAGGGCCCAGTTCCACCCTGACTGCAGGCTGGTATCTAGGGAGGCCTGTGGCCCGGAGAACGTGCCACTGTGCCCGCTCAGGATGCAGAGTGACTCACTGACCTTGGGCTCTTTGGACAGAATTTAGGCCCCAAACTTCCACATACACATGAGCAGGTGCACTTACAGCTCTTGAGGTTCTGGCCGAAAATGAAATGAGAACGAGGCACAGAGACCTGTAGGGTGGTTTCTTTTTCCTGAGCCTGCCAGGACGCAGCTGGGTCTCAGAACCAAGCGAGAAGCCACACTCCCCTACAACGAGGAGAGCATGACCTGTTCCGGGGCCCTCGGCCAGCCACTTCCCAGGCCTTCACCTCTCCATGGGTCCAGGTGTCCTGCTCTGCCACCAGCTTGTCCTTCGCTCCTGTTTAGTTGCCTTCCTACCACGAGCCCCACGGGGCCAGCTAAACGTTCCTGTTCGTTGAGTTCAGATCGAAGAACGTGTATAGAGCTTACGTGTGGTATGAAGTTAGCCAGGAGAGCTGCATTTACTGAAAAGCAGGCAGAAGCAAACCCCTCCTCTAAATAGGAGCTGTGCTCCTGCTCAACCCCTCTTCAACCACTTTGCTGGACCCGAGAGGAAGCCGCTCCTCTTCCTCACGGCTTGCCCCCAGACTCCTCCACGGTGATGACGGCAGGAACCCACGCTCCGCCTGCCTCCGTCTGCCAGGCTTCCCCGCGTTCGGTCCCTGCTCAGCTGCCCACAGAGAACGGGGCGGCCAGTGATGCGCCTGGAGGCCGCTGCCCCATCCCAGCCTGAGAGTAACGCGAGAGTGCGCTGCCTCTGTCCTCTACACACATGGGGCCTGGCCTGCCGGGGGCTGGAGCTCTGTCTCCACCGGCTCGGCTTGTGGATGGGGAGAGAACTGAGCGCCAGGTGAGGTGGCGCAGCGGCTCAGAAAGATGTCCATGCCGGGGCGCAGGGCTAAGACGTGGGCTCGGAGCCCTGCAAAGCTCTCTCACACTACCTTGGGGGTTGTGCTACGGCAGCCCTAAGTGCTGTCCTTTACAGTCTTAGAGGGAAGACAGTGTGCTTCAGTCAGCTGATGTCTGATCTCAGTACTGAGCCCTCACAGCCAGCCAGCCCTGTGCCTGCCACTGCTGCGGAGCTGGCCCTGCTCCCCAGCGCAGCGCCCCGCAGGCCTGTGAGAAGTATCTGGCCACGTCCTCTGGCTCTCCAGGTGTGGGACGGGAGCGGTGCTCCCTGTGGCCCACTTCTGCCCCAGCTGTTGGTCCCAGGTGTCCAGGAGGCCATGCCTGGGCCTGAGCTCAGCCTCCGAGCCAGTGTCTTCTTCATCTTCTGCCTGTCCTCCGCCTTTCCCAGCACAGTGCCAGGGCGTCTCTCTTTCTCTAGGGCCTCTCTGGTTCCTCTGGCCCCATCCTGGATGCCACTCGGGCCGGGGTCTGGGGCAATGCTAGAGGCGGCAGCACCACCCTGAGTCCGTATGTGCCGGGCGTGGAGTGGGGTGCCTGGCACAGCCTGAGCAGTGGCAGGGCACGGTCCTTCTCCCCAACTCTGCCCTCTCAGGGGGCGCTGGGTACCGTCTGAATTTCCCCCTCCAACCATCCAGAAAGGGAAAGTACTGTATTTTTAGAATGCAAATCTGATCATGTCATGTGTCTGCTTCAGCCCTTTCCTGTGGTCCTATTTCTCACAGAGCAGAAACAACGCTCTCACATGGCCGGCTTGGCTCCTCCCACCCCTCCCTGCCCACCCACCTGCACGCAGCCCCTCCTAGACCTTCAGGGCCCAGCTACCAGGTGCCTGTCACGGTATCCCAGACCACGCGCTTCTCCATGAGGCCTGTGGCTTGGCTGCATTCCGCTGGAGGATGTGGGTGACTCCTCTTAGAACCACGCAGTCTTAGGAGGGGCTCCTGCTGCTTCTGCTCAGTCCACTCCTGACTCTGAGCAGGGGGTTCAGACCATGAGTGCATGGAGTGCTCCTCCATCTCCACCTCCCAACTCCCAGCTCCTCCCACCCACTTCCTCCTCAAACTACTCAAACGAGGATGCAGCGAAGGCAAAGCGACCACAGACACCTTGTTCAGCAGCCCGCGCTGCCCTCTCCTGGATGTGCCTGCCTTGCCGCAGTGGGCTGCACTCTGACCTTCACGGGCATGGGCAATGGGCTTCAGGTCCAGGAGTGTCCTGGAATGAACCTGGCTGGTCAGTGACCCTCAGCAGGCAAATTTCTGGGCCTCAGTTGTCCCTAGAACCCTGAGCAACTTTCTTGGGCCTCGGGCCTGTGGTCGGACCCTGCCTAGGCTGTGCCTCCAGTAAGGCAGAGGCATAGGGTGGTGAGTTTCGAGGGTAACCCACAAAACCCACAGTGAAAGAAAAGTGCCTCTCAGGACAGAGGGTGTTCAGTGGGCCCAGGAAGACCAAGGAAGCCTGGGTATTGCATCTGTTTTCAGATCTACGAGGCTGAGGTAGCAACAGGAAAGAGGGAGCATAATGCAGGGACTAAGAATAAGGTTGTGTTGATAAGACCCCGTTTATGTTTCTCTGAAGTACCCCCCTTCCTTTCTGTGTGGTGCTGGGGATCGAACCCCTGGCCTTGAGCGTGTGAGCCAAGTGATCTACCACTGAGCCACATCTTGTGCTGAAGATAAGCTTAAGAAACCCAGGGAGGCGGCTGTGGTGGCGCATGCCTGTGATCTTAGCACTCGGGAGGCTGAGGCAGGAGGATTGTTGTGAGTTCAAGGCCAGCCTGGGCTACACAGTGAGCTCAAGGCCAGCATGAAGCACAGAGTGATACCCTGTCTCAAAAACAAGACACACAAAAGCAGGAGGAAGAGAGGGGGGAAGACAGTGAAAAGCAAGCCTAGGGGGTCAGAGGACTAAACCCTTCTTGTCTCTTTAACTCTGTGCCTGGAGAAGCCCACCTGTTCGCACCTCAGCCATTCTAACTGTAAAACGGGAGAACAGCACCCACTCCATAGGCCAGGACAGAACAGACAACGCTGCCGAGGCCGCCGGCTGCGCCTTGACCGCAAGGATGGAACGGTCACTTCAGTTGCTGACTGTGGCTCTGGTAGTGGCCCTTTTATGAGGGAGACAGGCTCTGGCTGAGGCCAAGAGGGGGCACCAGGGAAGCTGCTGCCTCTCCCCAGTCATCCGTCAGACTTTCTTTCAACCTCTTCTGAGGCACATGGAGAGAAGTGGGGTGGTACGTTCAGGAGTCTTGATGAAGAAGATTCCTAACAGGAAATCCCAGAACTGCTGTGGACTGGAGTCTGCAGGGAGAGATGAGCCGGGGCCAACGCTGGACACTTCAGACACATTTGCTCCCCCCGTTCATCCTTTTAAACATCTAAACACAACATATTTATTTTTAAGTAGGTAACATTTCAAAGTGTGAAGATTTTTATCTTTAGTTTCCCTGGTTTTCCAACCTTCTAAGGAAGGGCTAAAAAAATCAATAAGCCAATCTCTGGTGTGTCTCTCACTCTTTAATCTGATTCCTTAACTAATTATGTTAAATCTGTTGTTTGTTTGTTTTTGGTGCTGGGGATGGAACCTTGGGCCTCACACGTGCTAGGCAGGCGCTCTACCTCTGAGCTCCATTCCCAGCCGCGCCAAGCCTGCGAGGCAGGGTGTACAGCATGTCCCCCTCGTAGTCCTCAGGAGGCCCCTCCAGCTACGTGGCCATGGGGCAGTGAACTACCCTTCCCAACAGGCTTAAAGGAACTCTGCTTGCTAACTTTACTGACACATGTTTTACTGAATGACCATCTCCCAATGCATCTCAGTATGTGAAAACTCTAGTTAGCCCTGTTTAAGATCTGATCGCTTGTTAGAACTTCCTCCTTCCGAGTGCTGACCAAAAACAGTCTCGGCTGTGCTCACATAAGCATTTTTAGCTTGCATTTTGCATCTGCACAGGAATGTGGTCTCTGCCAGCCTCCAACTGGGGTCTGAATTTAGTAGCTGCAAGTCTCTGAGCACATTAGTGCTCCCCAGCTTAGTTTCTTCATCCATCGAACTGGGACAGTAGCGGCAGCCACGCCAAGGAGCTGTTCTAGCACTCTGGGAAGCTGAGGCAGGAAGATCACATATTTGACCCTACCTGGGCAATTTAATCCGACCTTGTTTCAGAACTAAAGATCTGGGGCTGTAGCTCAGTACAAGGCCCTGGCTTCAATCCTCAGTACTGACAAAAAAAGATGATCAATTCATGAGAGAATGGGGTTCTATGTACTCCACAAAAGTTGGCTGCCAGCCACCTGAGGACCTCACTCTCCAATCACCCTCTCATCAACATGGCTGTGCCACCGTCAGTGCAAGACAGGTGAGAGGGGCACGGCGAAGAACCTGCACTATTGGAAAGCACAGTTTTGCAGCTATGACGCCAGGACCTCAGTGTAAGGCAACAGCAAGAGCAGTCACAGCTGGGGCTGACAAAAGGCAGGGTAGAAGGCAAAAGTGACCTGCATTCTCTAGAGGGCAGTTTTTCTTTTCCTTCCTCCCTCCCTCCCTTTGTCCTTCCCTTCCCTTCCCTTCCCTTCCCTCCCCTTCCCTCCCCTTCCCTGTCCTTCCCTTTCCTTTCTGTAGAAAAAAGTATACACGCTTAGTTACATGCAAAACTATCTAGGCTAAAGCACCTAGAATCACATATAAACAGAACAGAAAATCTGTTATAGAAAGAAGCCACCAGATTCTCAAATGACAATTCTTTTATGGAAAAAACTCGGATTGTTTATTGACCTATAACAAACTTAAGACTTCAACTACAGCACCGTGGGAAGAAAACAAACAAAAAACTACTCAAACCTTAGCAGTCACGTCAGTCAGCTGCACTAAGAAGCTCGGAACTGATGAAAAAGAAACCAGATTGAATTCTGGTCTCATGGTCAAGATCAGATGTCAGGCTACTTCACCATAATTACCTGCTTAAAAATTTAATGACGCTTCTGCATGAATTTCAAAACTAGAGACACTGTTATCAGCCACTGAGGACTTTTTTAAATGAAAGAACACTTTATAATCTGTCTCCATTTCAACAAAACAGCTAAGTGTGAGAGCCGTGTATAGGATTAAACTATCCAATCCTTTAATCAGCGACATTATTAGACACAATAAAAGGGGTAAGAGGATCTTCATGTAATTCAACTCTAAGTTCGAACTGCCTGAGTTGCATTATTTCTGGAGGCTAAACATCACCGTGATATACAGCCAACAGAAAAGAAAATGAAAATAACTTTGAGGGGCAGGACATGGATAACCCAAAGGGCTATTTACCATAATTGCTAAAATAATATCATTCTCATGATCAAAGATTGGTTGATTAGTCAGTAAAAATTCAAAAGAATATTTCCCTTATGGTACTCTATTTAATTATCAGTTAGATCAAGTTGACGCCAAAGAGGAAATACTTAACTAACATGCATTTTAATAGTAACCATTGACAACTGAGGAAAAATCAATGCTTATTAATAAAAAGACTGGAGAAAACAACGTTACATTCTAAAAGCAAACACCTGTACCTACATTTTTGTTTTTAAATCAGATACTTCTTTCCTTTACAAATAACAAATTCAAATCCAAGGTTATGAAGGTAAAAATAATGTAAAAAATTTCATTAAATTATCTAAAAATAGCAATGAACTTGGTCAGCCTGAGTGTCTTGCAATGAAAAGAGCTGTTAGATTAAAAAGGAAATTAAAATACTGCTTTGGCCTTTGTGGGGAATCAAATGCCTGACATTTAGTCTTTGGCTCTCGTCATTTAAATTGTTTTTGTTTAATGACATGAAAAAGAAAATCTTTCTACAAAGCTCTCTAGGCAGCAGGCCTTAGTACGCGGGGAACAGTACTTCAAAGCAAAAGGAGAGAAGTGCACACACCCGAGTGAAAGTAACAGAAACCTAGTTTGGTAATTGCCTGAATTAGAATTCTTTGACTCACCTTGTAACTCAACACGTTAAAAAAAAAAAACAAATCTTTTACGAGTTTATCTCTAAAGCATTGAACAAGGACTTCAACAGGAAAGTGGTAATATTTTTGTACTCAACAAATGGATAGAAAGAGGTATACTTTAAATTCTCAAACAAAACTGTATTTAACAAGAAACTTAAGGTCAGGCTGAAAGCCCTTTGGAACACTGTCACTTCCCAACACCCTTCCTGTGACCCGCGTGCCCATACCTCCCTGTGCTGTTCTCCTGACAGCAAGGCTGACGCTCTGTCTCTGTCCCTGGCTGTGGCGGCTGGTGGAAATGTTAAAGCAGTAGCTCTGAGGCTTTGTCTATGAACACTGAGGTGTGGCTCAGGCGCCAGAATGCCAAGACTGTCAGTTACTAAACACCGACTCCTGACAGGCTTAGCTGCTGTAGAAAGCCAGCAAACCCAGCCCCTCCCGCACTCTGGTGACCATAACCCGCACAGACCGGCCCCACCAGCAGAGGCAGAGGAACCTGAGGGTGGTGATGCTCAGAAAACAATAGCCCTTCCCGACGTGCGTCATCCTGAAGCGAGATCACACCACACCTGGTGTATTTCTACTGGAGCTAGAGAATGTAGAACATGTCCCATTTTTGCCTTGGGTGCACATTTAAACAGACCGGTACAAAGTACCTAAAAACCAACAGCGGTGACACGGATACAATGGCGTTGGCCTTTCTGGAGATCCTTCTTACCTCGACATCCTTCTTCAGTTTTTCCAGGAACACCTTTTTGTTATGGTCATCAATGTAAATCTTTTGGCCCTCATTAATGAAATCATTATCCTTTAAAGTTGGCAGTTCTTTGGCCTGCAACAAAGGTGGAAAAGAATGAGAAAGCAGCAGCAACAAAATCTGAAAACAAGTGCCCCACCCACTCCCGGAAATTTAGATTTGCTCTGTTCTCCGCAGGGGTCTCACCCAAGGCAAAGAAACGTGAGGAGGCCTGAATGCCGCCAGGGGGCACCAGTGAGCTGCGACGGCAGGAAGCCATCCCAGGAGGAATGGAGGGGTAGACAGGACCCGTATAGTATTTTGTAACGTCTTTTTTTTAAAGAATGACTGATCACTTTCTTTGATTTACTCTCTTAGGAGAAGTCATCTAATTGTACAATCTGAACTATTAGAATTCCTTGTCAGGAACCCTCAATTGTCTGACTGGTACAACCCAACTCCATCCCCACCCCAACTCTTCAGCAGCCTCTGCCCAATCCCGATTACAAATAACACTTTATCTTGTCTCACAAAAGCCCCAAGCACTGTCATATCCACTTCTCGGTCAGGGAGAATGTGCAGCCAGACCTTCGCCATCTGTTCTTCTAAGCCCTTCTGTCCCCCATTCCAAGAAGGGAATTCTGCTCTCATTTGGACGTCAAAGGAAAAAAGTTGCAACACAAAATGCATCAAGATGAATATTTCTGTTCTTTACCCATACCCAAGAAGGTGACCTGGGGAGTCAACTGCTTGTGTTGACCAACGCACAGTAACAGGAGACTGCCACAGTGGGCATCATGGCAGAGAGAGTCTGAGCCTGTGCTGTAGCATACAGAATAACACATGCAGCTGATTTTACAAGAGTGTGGATTATTCCATTTCACATGTGCAAGAAAGCTCAAAAATCCAGTCAGTCCTCCCACCCCATCCCTACTCCTTCCAGCCAGGTAAAAGAAATCCCATGTAAGACACTGCCTTTCTCTGTATGATAATGAACCCTAATTGGCCCTTTTACATTAAGTGTGACCCAAATGGAAAACAAAACTCAACTCACCCAAGGAAACAACACATTCCCCTTCCTGGTTCCTGTATTGCTTCCCAGAAAAACACCCCAGGTGTACCGACCACGCCCTGCAAATGCGTGTGTGCTACACACGCTCTCCTCACTCTACAATGCACATCTGGGAATAGTCATGTCTACCTAGATGCACGTAAGTGCATGTATTATGCATTTCTAAACTAGCAGCTATAGCGATTACTTTTAACTTTGAGAAGAGAAACTTTCAAGCACTTTGTAACTCTAATTAGTTAGAACTACTTTCAAAACAATTACCTTCATAAAGTAAGTGTAGCAAAGCTCAGAAACCCAAAGATTCGACTCTGCACTCTCTGTGCGACTGTCACACAGGGATGCCACTGTGAGCAGGTCACAATTGCTACTGTAAAGGGCTGTGTAGTCTTGTATGGGAGTGGCAGTACGAGTGTACAGGATAGAAGGATAAGATTCTAAGGGGAGACTGATCTTTTCAGATACTTTTAACTGAGTCATAAAGTCTGGGAAGTAAAAACATAATGCCATTTTTCAGGGAAATTTTAAGATAAGCCTTGTTAGAAAACTCCCTAAATCTGTCATTAATAGGTTTTAAAAAATGCAATAAATATAAACAAACCTTGACCATCTCCTTCCAGAGCGCCTAATGTTGGTGTCAATCACACCAGAGTGCAGGGTTTCTCTTCTATTAGAACTGCAAACAGGACAGAGTCTACTTGGATGAGATGTGAGTTCCTGATGTTTAACGCAACTCACTCAGCGGGCAGTGAGATAAGCATGGCCCAAAACACAAAATAGAGACTGAGAAGAACAGGCTGAGAGGCTAGAGGAAGAGTGTGTTTTTCAAGCAGACAACTTGGCTGTTTCTGTGCAACTATGTTTTGGGGATTGGGGTTAGTAGGGGTGGGGGTGTTAAGGGTTAAGATGTCCACCTCAATTCCACAGCTCATGTTCTATGTGGAAGGAAAGATAGGAGAGGGGTGTGTGTGTGTGTGTGTGTGTATGTGAGAGACAGAGACAGAGAGAGACAGAGAGAGAGAAAATATGAAATGAGAAACCTGAAGGCCACATGCACAAACTACAGACGCGGCAGTAAATCACACGTTAGAGATGTGTTTGTAACCTAAGTCACATTAATAAAGATGAATGCCATTTCAAGTTCACCCTTGCAGAATTACCTCATGTGACAGGGAAAGTCTAATCCTACCTCATAAAACTCTGGACACCCTGTACTGTATTACCAAGCTTACTTGTGAATTTCACAGGCACTAGGGACATATTTAGATTGGATCAAGTTCAAAAAAGGGCAGCCAGATTGGTTAAGAGACTTAAGGGCTTACTGAAAGGATCAAGAGGCAAAGACGGTCCTTAGCAGGGCAGCTGTGAGAGGAATTCAGCCTGGTCCGCACACAGCCACCTCCAGACGTCTGCCTGGAGGCAGTGCTGAGGAGCCTCCGGGTTTGGAGTTAGGAATCCCAGGGTCCCACCCTGCTTCCACCCCTTACTCTCCATGGACCCAGAGGAACTTTCTGGGCCGTTTCCTAAGCGAAGAATGGGGAAAACAGCACCATCACTTGTGACAGCCATGGGTCCTGTGCTGAGCACTTCACGTGAATCACTTTACACACCCGGCTGTCTTGTTCACCCCTCACCACTGCATGTCCTTCCTGTCCGCCTGGCGCGCATGCCAGGAGTGAAGGTCATGCAGCTTGAGGAAGGTCTCGCAGCTTGGTCACCAGGAGGGCGGACGGAAAGTCTGGCAGCCTGACCCTGAATCAGTCTGCCCAGTGGTGCCCAGTCACTACTGCGACTACCATCACCACCACCACCACCCAGGTAGGCATCCACATTCTAAGAATTTAAAAGTGGTATTATGAGTTCAGAGACTCGATACAATGTATTCTTAAAGAAACCCCTTTGTTCTTTTTTATAAACAAGCTGATCAAGATTAAGTCACCTGATTAAATCACCTTAATGCATGATTCACCCCTCAAGAAAACCTTACTGCCTTTTGATAAACAACTGTAATAAGCGACAATTTACATTACAAACACACTTTTTTTTCTTGAAGTGGGGAAACCCACTAAGCTAACTGTGGATACAAAGGGCACAGAAAGGAGAGGTCTGCAGAGTGGCAGTTACATGCCGCAGCATGGCCCGAAGGAAGCACTGTCTCCCGCATTTCCCGTAAGCCCTGTGCGGAGTGTTTGCTGCCAGGAGTTTCCCCAGCACAAGGCACTGGCTCTGGCTCTCATGGGAAACCTCGAGGGCTGACTGCGGACAGCACAGAGCCCCTGCTTCTCAGCAGGAGGTAGAAACAGCCGCTCTCATTTCTTGCTCTGAAGCGGATTCTCCTGCCGGTTCTACAGAGACCAGGAGCCCCCATCACACGCTGCTCCCTGTAGGGGCCTGCTCCTCCTCACGGCCTTGCCAGAGGGTCCAGCCCGGGCCCAGACCCCGCCAAGGCTTCCAGAGGTGCAGCGGGGCCAGCCGGCTGAGGACCATCCCGGGCACGCAGCCAGGCCCAGGCCCAGGCCCAGAGCATGTTCTCCTGCATGTGGTGCGCTGGGCTCAGGAGGGGACATGTCCAGCTGCGCCAGGGGAGCAGTGGGCACAGCTGCAGGTATCAGGGGAGCGACGCTGCCGCACAGCCCCGGCGAGCGGGCGACACCTCACGGGGCTGGGGGTGCTCCAGCGCAGGCGGATTGTCACTGCGGCCCACTCCCAAGGAGATGCAAAGCAACGGGTACGCACAGCACCGGGCCCAGGCCACCGGGCCCAGGCCACCGGGCCCAGGCCGCCGGGCCGTACCTTGGCTCCTCCGGCTTTTGGCTGCGTGACTTTGTGTAGGTTACTGTACCTCACTGTGACTTGGCTCCCCATCTTTAAGTGGGGCTTAGGAAACAGGGCTTGTGAGGACACCACGGCCCTACACGTGAGGCCTGGAGCAGCGTGTGCACGCGGGGTGTTACAGGTGGACAGCTGCGTGCACAGCACGTCCCCAAGGGCAGGTTAGGTATTGCGGGGAAAACCTGCCACAGGTAAATCCAGAGCAAGATCTTTTTTAAAGGTATGTGCCATACTGAACAGTTTTACACTAGCTGTGGTGCTCTGGGCCAGCGGCTTCGTCACTGGAGTCCTGTTCCTCCTCGTTGTAGTGGGAAAGTCACACTAGCTGTTACTTTCACAGGGGTAGTGTGTGTGAATTAAATGTAGCGAAACACATGGTACGTGGCAATAAGAACGCTGTTTGTTTCCTTACTTGATTCCTTTCTTCCTGTTTAAAGAAATAGGTTCTTGATGTTTAGGCTATGGATGATTCACACCTTATTTACAATTTCCTTTGTTTTCAGGTTTATCTACCATTCAAAAATGCCTCACAGGGATTCTCTGAAATTGGCCTTTTACTCCCAGGGTGCTTTAGTTAGGGCACAAGGTGCAGGGCACACGAGTGCTGGTCAGTGTTCCCCGCTGGGTCACACGGGACAGAGAAGATGCCCTGGACATGCCATGCCACAGGCAACACTGGCCAGAGGCTCCTGCTTCCCGGCCTTGGTGGTTCTGATTCTAGACCTTGCTTGCTGTACTTCCACTGAGTTCTGGCTACAAAAACCTGTTCTGCAGAAGCTATTCCCAGTGCAAAAATCTCATGGAAAATATTTTTTTTTAAACTAAAAGCCAAATGAGAATAAAATGTGGCTGCATGATAATAAAAACTGGGTAAGTTAAGTTTTAGGGAGTAATAACATATCTAAAATTTATGATATTTATTAAGTGCAAGGAATAAAATTTAATGATTTGACATGCATAGCCAAAGACAGAAATTTGCTGACTTTTATCTTACCTCAATTTTCCATGGGCGAGTTTTCCTCAGTGAGCACATTACAACAGTGGGTAATTTAGTGAATGCTATCTTGCTGATCTAAAGCAAAAATCCAGGAACTGAAAGCTTAGTAGCCAGAAAATACTGCATAACTAAACTATAAGTGAACTCCCTGAGAACACTGAACTGCGCTGAGTTGTGAAAGGAAGATGGTTTCATTAGAGACGTTTCTACCTCTTTGTATAAAGTTTCTAGATTCCTTAAACTGTTCTTCATCAAGTTCACAGTCTTCAGACACATGAGCTTAAATATTGCACGGTTTCTCTCACACGAGAAACCCAACATATAGAGAGAACAATGTGAAACAGATAATAGGAATTAGGAGATAGATCTTTCGCAAAAAGGAAGGGGACCGAGAGATGGAGGGGCAGGGGGAGAAGGGAGCAGAGAGGGATGAAAAAGGAATTAAGATTGTTATGCGTATACACCAGCTCCCCACAAGTGCTGCAAATATGTACTAATAAAACAGAAAAAATTTAAAAGTCTATATTCTTCAATAGTGAGAAACATACTGGATGATAACATAGGTCATAGTGAAAATGTTTGTGTGTAACAGAGACAGACGGACGGACAGACGCACGTGGGCAGAGAACAGATGCGCATTCCACAGGGCCCAGCCTGGAGGTAACCGGATGTAGGCACTTTTTAAATGCCTCTGAATATAAGTAATTAGCTATTGTTTCTTAGGGTTCAACCAAAGATATGAGTGATCTCTAAGGACAGATTTGGCCACGAGTTTGAGATTTAAAAACATTCACAACAGCTACAAAGTTTAGTGTTCTCATATTTACAAATAAACATGTGTGTCCATGGTTGGCTCTGGTGACAAAGACTGGAACCAAGCCATACGTGAGAGAAACTACGTAGTCCCCCGGGACAAAGGGGACATGGGGACTGCATGCTTCACGGTGGAAATAGGCAGAAAGAACATAAAAAGGAAGGTCTCCATATTTTTTGTTTAACATAAAAATACTTGTCATGTAGCACTTTAATACTTAAAAATTTCAAATTACTGGGAATTTTTGTAGAACGGATGAAAGCAAAATCAAAACAGATGTGTTTACCAAAAGATAGGAGTTCCCACTCACACACACACACACACACACACACACACACATATTTGCTTATTTCACTAGGTTCTGAGGTCTGTATGCAGTTTATAACTATAGAGTGTCCTAAGGTTAAATAAAGCCAAAAATAGGAAATTTCACTTTAGTGACATTAGAAAAAAATTATCTTCTAGACGGTAAATTAAAAAAAAAAACTCACAAATTTCAGGTCTGTATCTACAGTAAGAAATGCAACATTATATACACAGAGTACAAACAAAAAGCTTGACTTTTATTATCGTTCTACACTTTACACAAAAAAAGAAAATTTTTCTAAAGGGCTGTTAACAACAGAAAAGCAAAGGGTACAAGTTCCTAAAATGTACAGAACCCATATCCGTGTCACGCAGAGCCAAGTTTTTGTTTTTGTCTGGATGGAAACCTCACTGGGAAGATGAAATGGACCCAGTCACACTTGAGTGTTTAATGCAAACAGGATTTTGGCACCAGAAGGTTTCCATGCAAAGGATAATACATATCATAGTACTCGGTGATTAAAGGACTTGATTTCAGAATGAAATAAATTTTGTTTCATGTGCTTATTTGGCAAGCCATTTGGGGAAAAAATTTAATTGCAAGCCTCAGTGTTAAAGATTGCTGCCTGGTGTCCCTTTGATGGGCTGTTAACTGTAACGCCCTGAGCTGGACGCACAGCTCAGAAAGTATGCCCTAATTACTGTCTTATGTCAGGCAGTGCTTGTGCTCGTTCCCTTGTTTCAAGCTCACCCCTATGAAAGTAAGCCTGTTAAACAGGGTAAAACTCCTTTCACCGTGCTTGCCAAAAACCTTCATAAAATTAAGAGTCCATAGGTTGAAATATCCTAAGTATTTCTGTAAGAAAGAAAACTATAGTTAATCCTAGGATAAAAATAATTTGACGGAGTAACATCCTATATGTGGTATTGATTTGGGGTAATAAGAGATGCCAGACACCATAAAATCAGTTCTGCTTTCCCAAAAGATGAAGCCACAAATTTGATACATGAAAAGGCAAATTAGTGACTATAGGTAGAATTCACAGTGAAGCAGCAAAGATAACAGGTGTTTTCTCACAAGAGTCCAGAGAATAACCCTCCCTCACACCACCAGCACATCATCCACACAAGTTCCAGGCTTAGCAAATGAGCTGGCCGGTCATTACTAACTTCTGATTTCCACAGTGAAAATAGCAAGAAGGTGTGTGTCTGTGGCCAGCATCTGGGTGTGAGAGTTTCATCATTTTAATTCTGAATGTCTGCATAGAAAATATGAAGAGAAAACACACCTTAGCACACTTGTGAAACAGTGCAACAATTCAGAAGCACGAAACTGGGTAAGCTTTACTGTAACTCTACTGTTTAAAACTGTTACGGCTAGTGAGACCCAGTTGTTACTTTCCCTAAAATTCTGAAGCTAGTATGTAAAACATGAGATTTCTTTTCTTTCTGATACTGCCATACATTGAACGAGCACAACTCTATGTCCAAGGTGACAACTTGGTTTTCTTTCACAAGTCCTAAGGTGATCGTTAAATTGTATGCGAACTTGGGCCTTCCACGTAGGTCAGTTCCGAGCTGGGAGTGGTGAAACATGCCTGTAATCCGGCACTGAGGAAGGCTGAAGATGGTGGACTCCAAGTTCAAGTCCCCCGCTGGGCCATTTAGTGAGACCCTATCTCAGAGTGAAAGGCGGGTGCCTGGAGATGTAGGTCAGTGTGAAGGCCCTGGGTTCAATCACTACTAAAAAAACCTAAACCAAAACCCAAACCAAAAATCAATTCAAGAAGTCTGCTAAGTTCTATTGTTTCCTGTTTAATAGTAACCTAGTGAGAATCATTATTGTAAGAATTATATGTCCATAGCAGCTTGGCGCACATCCAGGCCTCGTACTGAATTTTAAACGTCTTCTCTCCACCTCAGCTATTCCTGGAACTTGCTTAATAAGAGTTGTTGGCTCTTGTTAAAGAAAATCATCCTCATATCTAAGAGCACTGTTTTGTGTGTGTTTGTAATACTGAGGTAAGTTCATTTCAGTGAAATAAAAATTAACCTCAGGCAACTGAGTTTACACATCATTTTCAACCAGCAAGTAAAAAAGCTGAGGACTTAAGTGCTGTCATGTGGATGGACACCTGGGAGATGTCACAGGTGTTACAGGATGCCACGACTTTCTCTTTCATACCATGGGGACCAGTCAGAAAGAAGTTCAGACAGACTCTGGGCTGGGGTGCAGCCTGGTGGAAGAGCACTTGTCTAGCACCCTCAGGGCCCTACATTCAGCCCCTGGGTGGGGGGGCGGGCACTCCATGAAATTCTCCTGTGGTTTACACACCGGGTTCTTAATATTTTGTGACACACAATAATTATACTCATTTTGGGGAAATACTACATAATATCTTGATCCCTTTTCACCCCACCTCCCTCTGCCCAGGCCCTGTTAAGTCACCTCGGAACAGTCTGTCTCTTGTTTCCTGTCGTCTCTCCTGTAGTTTGTTCTTTAAGTTAGACTTTGGGTTTCTCATGTAAAAGAAACCATGTGATACTTACTTTCTGTGTCTGACTGATTTCACTTAACCTTATAACCTCGAAATCTGTCTGTTTCCCCACAAATAACTGCACTTTATCCTTCTCCAGGACTAATACTCCGCTGCACACACAGGTTCTTACGGATTGCTCAGACGTGTGCAGACTACTTATTCCGTCAGTAGCGGTAGCATGTCCCTCGGTAACAGAAGTCACCTTCACCTACATGTAGAACAGACTAGATTCTAGCGACTGTCAAATCCAGGGTTTGCCCAGTGCAGTCTACTGCTAAAGGAATTTCTGAAGGAAGGTCCAGAAAAGCTTGGTAAGAAACGAGATTCTTGTAAACACTATATATAGCATGAGAGCAGGTGACAAACCAAATCCTTACTCTTTAATCGTACCAATCCCCAAACTGTCACTGGTGTCACTCACCTGACCCCAGGGTTGGGTGTCAGACATAACCTTCTGTTTGGTCTCCACCCCAAACCTCCCTCTCAGGAAACATCCCCGGGCAGCAAGGTGCAAGTTACTGGTTCTGCCTTTCATGTAGGGTCTGCAAAACCAACCCTGCTCCCATCTGGAGGGAAGCTCTGCCCTGCACCTGGGTGGTGGGATGGGTGTGCTTAGCGCTGGCTGGCAAAGGTAAAGGACTCGTCCATCCTGGGATAGGAAGAATTTTAACAGAAACAAGTTAAAGCCTCAGCTGATCTGAGGGTGGACAACCCTCAACGATCTCCCTCTGAGGCGACTGCCACAGTGGAAGGGCAGCGCTTTCTAAGGGAGAGGTACCGAGGTGTCCAGGACACACTACTGTGCTTTTGTATCTTCTACTGGGGGCTGCCACCCTTCCCACCTTGCCTTTAAACTGCAGCCCTGAGAACCAGAGGGAGGGAGAGCTTAATTATAATTCGTTACAATTTAAAGATCACAAAAGAAATGCTGGGGACTGGTTTGGGACAGCATTTTTAGATGTAAGGGTATTAGTGATTAATTCTGTCAAACCTTCAGTCTGTAATAGGTAAAATGTCAGAGCCAGTGACAGTTGCTTAATTGCTAGTGCAATTTACAATGCATAAGAATTGACAAGGCGGCTTTTTGTAGCCCATTATCAAAGTGTCAACAATGATTATTGCCAATATAGTTGCACAAATGCCAATTGCAGGGCAGCTGTTTTCTTTCAGACGGGTTCCAGGGAGAAGGTGGTATGTTAAAAGGAAATCATCTCATTGTGACCCAAGACTCCATTACATGGGCTTTGCTTTACCTAATAAAATCAGACATGAGTTTTGAGAGGAACTGTGCAGAATAATGAACAAAATGCGTATCTGTGTAAATCCCCAGGACTCTCTCGCTCAAGAACGTGGGCTTTTTAGAGAGTCAGGTCAAAGCCCCCAGAGATCAAGTGAGTCCGGTTATGTTTTCTTTTACTTGCCCAGATTCCCTGCTGAGTAGCTTGCTAGCTGGCAGCATGCTAAGACTGTCATTTGTAAAAGGCAGTCCGCTCAGCTATAATTACTAATTTGATGTCACACTGGAATTGCAGTGCAGCTGTGAAAAGATCGACCACCAGGGAGATTCGCATTTCTCTGTCTCATTTAGAGGAGGCGAAACTGCTGGAGCCATGAATGGAAGATGCCCTTCCGTTAAAAAGGGAAGAATTAAGGGATAAAACAAGTCACGGCAGCTGTCAGAATCTGACGATTTTTTTTTTTTTTAAAGCACTGTTCTGCTCTTTTTAAAAAAATATTCAAGACATCTGTACATGCATGTTCCGATACTTGTTGCCACGAAAGTGATTTCATTCTTGTTAGAATATAACTTCTTTATCTCTTTCAGTTCCATCTTCATTATTATGCTAATGCAAATTGCACTAATTATGTGTCAAGTTGAAATCCAAGGGATGGAACTTGTCTGCACCTCTACCACTAAATATTTGAAATGACAGTTTCAAAACTTGTCATCAACAAGGTAAGAGTACGGGAAATTAAAACAGTTACAATGACTCCAATGAAAGGAAATCTAAAAAGAGTAAGAATCAAGGTTACTAAAAACTAATTAAGATTATCATGTCAATGGAGAATCTGGAAATCGTTTTTGCAGTATAACAATCGTTTTGCAGGGAAGAGTGATAGTAATGAAAATAATCTTGCAAATCATTCTTCTTGCGAATCACTGAGTTTCATCTCCAAAAGGTTAAAAGGCAGAAAAAAGTATTTTTAGCCTTCCCCAGGAATTTTGAACTAGAGGTACTAGTGACTGCCCTGACAGCGCTCATAGTTTTATTTGTGAAGGCAAAGAATGGTACGCTTTTTCTGAAAAGCCAAAAATATTAACTCATGGAAACAAAACCTGAAAAAGGAAAGCAAAATCTTTTTAAAAAGTAATTTTAAAACCCAACATTTTAAAGAGTTAGGCTTTGTTAATACATTTTATTTGATCTATTACAGTTGAATAAATTTCTAGGTTATAAATAAACTGTGGGAGAGAGGAGATGTCCTACCACCAGGGTGGGCACACTCTGCTCATTATCAATTTATATTACTCTTGCATTCCACACTTCAAGCCATTTCCTCCCCGCTTCCCAGGGAGCATCTGTAACATACAAGCATGGCTAAGATGGGCTTTTGGAGTCTTTGCCTTCTGAAAGAAAAACTATCAAAAACACCAAGCTATAAAGAAGCACGTAAAGGAAAACAGATGTGCAAATTTGTAAAATTCAAATCAAAACCAAATGATATCATCTTAGAAGAATGTGAGTAAAAACAAAACAAAATAAAAATTATTGAGTCTAGCTTTCAAACGAAATAGTTAAGGAAGGGCAACTTGCAAAGCTGATGGGCAGGGCTGTGGGTGTGGCTCAGTGACCAGGCACTTGCCTAACATCCACCAACCAAGGCCTGGGTTGAATCCTCAGCATTACAAAACGACAGCAGCAGCAACAAGCCTATAGGGAAAAAGGGTAGCCCAGAGCTGCCTTGCATGTATGCACATGCTGCTTTGAGTTGGTTTAGATTTACATACAGGAAACTACTTGCCCAATTCTTATTCAAACCAACCTTTGAAGTTGACTCTGTCTATAATCTTGTATAAAATTAAAATTAAATGTGACTTAATTATGACCAAGTCAGGAAAAGATAAAAAGATGTGGTCTCTTAATCCTTAATTTTTTTAGGCAAGAAATTATTCCAATTGTGCCTAAACATTTTATAGGAGAATTTGAAGCTTATCCAAGCCAACATGCCATTTGGTGAGAAAATGGACTTTAGAGAGGCCAAAACTGTTCTCTAGGCCACATCTGGTTAAAGGGGGCAGTGTGGCCTTGGGACCCATCCCTGGCCTGCTGGACCATTCTGAGCCCTGGCTGCTGTTTCTTAAGTGTGTTGTGCAGCTGGCTGGGTTTTCAGAGCTTGCTGCGGGTGAAATGTCTCTCTCATCCACATTCACAACTAATTACTGCTTCGTTATTCAACATCGTTAAGGCAGGGGAAGTGAAGGACATCGGTCCCCAAAGTGCGTTTTCCCGGGAGCAGCTGCAGGGAAAGGGCAGAATCACAGTGGCGGACGCTGTGAAGAGTCAATGGGAGAGACCCGGCACCCACACGCGGCAAGCAAGCGTCACAGTGCTTACCTTTTCTTTGTCACTCGCTTCTCTAGCCACCGTGGAGCCCTGAAACACAAAGAAGTAATAAAAATGTGCACACACGACGCATGGGTTTCACATGAGTATGTATGTATGAAGACGGCCCTGGCCAGAGCATAGCGATAGATGAGCGGAGTTCTTCCCTGGGGCCATCCCAAATGAGGTTGGCCCCCTACCTGATGACAGCTCTTGGCTGGTCTGTGGCCTTCCCTGCAGGGATTCTTGTTTTCTGTCCACTCTTCTCCAGCCCTGTCCCTGTGGTACTCACCTGTCTTGTCTTTCTCTGGCTCTTACCCACCTGTTGAAAATCAGAAAACCTGAGACTCACTTTTTTTTTTTTTGAGACAAGGTCTCTCTATGTAGCCCAGGCTGGCCTCAAACTCAAGGTGATCTCCTGCCTCAGTCTCCCGAGTACTGGGATTATAAGCATTTGATGCCACACTCGGCACAAACAATAGCTTCTTAATCACTGGACCAAAGCCATATCAACTGCATCAATTACCAAAAATGGTGAGTCTCACTAGCTTCATAGAGGGAATGGCCATCAGCTGGCCACAGAGACTGCTGGGGCATTGAGGGTCCCTTCCTCCCACTGTGTCAGAGGGCAAATATCAGTCTTTCTTGTTCATAACAGTCCTCATAATTACTGCTCCACTCTGCCGTTATAGTGCAAAAGCAGTCACACACAATATGGAAACAATGGGCACGACAGTATTCCAGTAAAACTGCATTTTGGCCCCCGAGTTGGATTTGGCATGGGGACAGGTCATAGTTTACCCATTTCTACCCTGGATATTCTCCCCGAGTCTGTGATACTGGAAGTCAAACCATGTCAGATCACTCTCAGAATTTCCAGTGCTCCCTCTCACTCCAAGGCATTGAAATGGCCTGTTTCAGGGCCATCCCCCCTGCCAGGAATCTTCCCTCCTCTCCTTCAAGTCTGCTCCAATGTCACCTTCTCAAACTGTCCCTGACACCCTATATAAAACTGTATCACGCCTCTTTATTTGTCTAGCACTTGTCACTCGCTTAATGTATTGTATGACTTACCTACTTTTATTTATTATCTGTCTTTTTCTACCAAAATGTCTGGTTCCCGAGTGCAGATGTGGTCTGTTATGTTCACCACACTATTCCCTTTGCCTAGTACAGTGCCCGGTGGGTGGCTGGTAACGAATAACTAGACAGGATATCTCTAAGGTGTAAAAAAAAAAAGTGTCTTTTGGTTAAGTCAGCAAGCACTGATGGTTTAACCTAAAGGGAGCGCTGCTAGTTGGCGTACTAGTACTACTTTTAAGCTCTGAGCATCTCCCAAACATTTGTAAGATTAGTTACAACATTTACATGTGGATGAATAAGCACCATTCACTTAACAAAAATGAATAAAGTCAATCTCACCTTTAAGTCGTATTTTCTATATACAGATAAGCGATGGCTGAACACATTTCTTGTAACAATCACGTATATTTCAACTCCATCCACATTAAGCCGGTACATGCCCAAGAACTGGGGAAGAAGGGTAACTCCATGACATTCCACTATATACTGTACAAGAGACAGAGAAAAATCCAATCAAAACATGCTTGTTTATCTGTGTTGTATTATACAAGTGATAATCTCTGTGAAAGATCTACTGAAGAGAATGACCACATCCATACTGCCCATTCACTATATCTGTGTTCACCATATGAGCCAAGATCAATTTTATCTCCAAAATCTTTTTATCTAACATTTAACACTAATTTTTAAAGTTGAAATGTGGATATGATAGTGCAAGACAGGAGGAGCACAAGCAGCTGACTTTCTGAGATCTCTTTTAAGTGAACCACACGCATCTAGGAGCCCTGTCTTCCACCACAGAGGCCCTGGTGATTTTACGCCGCTGCAAAGTGACCTGGCCACAAAGACCAGCTTCTTCAATGGTGTTCAAGTGAAGATTAAACAAGAAAGCACAAAGTCAAGTGTTAGAAGCCTAGGTCTTCTATTTCTCATACTTTATTGTCGACAGCTAAGCAGCCTACAGGAGCAGACGTGTGAAGGGGCCCCTGCACTGGAGATGACTGGGCTTCTCTGGCCCATGCTGGTTCCCACAGAGTCCGCTAGACAAATCCCAGGGTTGACCCCATGGCCAATGATGGTTGCAAAACGACAGGTCTTTAATGAGCACACTCCAAAGCCACAAGATGGAGCTACTTCTCCTGGAAGGGGTCCCAAAGGAAAGCTAGGTTTGCCTTTCTTTAAAATGGGGGAAGAGAGGATGCTAAATGCCTTTTTATGTCAATGATGTATGTCAAATTTCCAGACTAATGAACAGCACGAATACCATAATTCCAGCTCAGTAAACACCATATGCACTGCACATATTTACATAGAGACGCCTGTAACAATGCTCACTACACGGGTGACAGTTGTGTTGGGGGGAATTGTGATCCTTTAAAATATTATGTATATTGCTTTACTTTTCTTTTTAAGACAATGCTCATTTAATAAAAAGAATTAAGATGTCATATCAAGCTTTTTAGTGGTAAACACTATTAATACTCAAGCCTGGCAATATTCAACCATCTTAAAAATAAGCCTTACTCTTTGTCTTTATCATTAAAGAAAAAAAAAGAAAAATGCCAGCATCTGAATTTGCTTTTTTTCACCATTTTGGACAAATTTTAAAGATGCTTTGTCCTTCTTTTCTTACCAACAAGAAGTGAGGTATATATTTTACTTCAACGTATTTTCTGAGTAGACTTTCATCTTGTTATTTGAAATCAGATGACTAGAACATTTCCTATTCCTCTCCTTTCAAAACATAATAAATTGCCTTGCATTTTGCTAATGTACAACAGGTGGTAAACAGTTCCTGGTTGAAAAGAAAATTTCTCACATGCGAACTAAGAAATGAAAAGGGGTGGCTGCCCCCACCTCTGGAAAAAGTGGTTGGATGGGCCTCAACAGACTGCAGGCCCCAGTGCAAGATACGCAGGGTGGGAAGCAGGTCAGTTTGTGAAGGGGGCCACCACTCGCTAGCTGTGGGCTCTTGGGCAAGTTACTAAATTACCCTGACATTTTGGCTTCACATGCCAGAAAATGAGCACTAAAAGCCCCACCTCAAAGGTCGCTGTGAGGATGACAGATGATAATAACGCACGCCAAAAACTACTGCCATATAGTGTACAACTACACTCTTCTTCCAACGGAAGAGGACGGTGCTACCAGTTGTCATGGAAAATCCTATTAGGAAACCATGTTATATGTATGCGCTTTGTGCTCCAAACCCACTCACCTCACAGCCACATCCTGGGTCTGCTGGGGAGTAGATGCTGTGGTAGGTATTTTGTGTGTGTGTTTTGTAAGTGTTTGAAGCCTGCAAAACATACCTCTTGCCCTGGGCAATCTTTGTACTGTTTTACGCAGTCTTGTCATCTTGGACTGTCTTTAGACACTCTGCCAGTAAAAAAGGCCTCTTTGCAGAGCCACAGCCAGTCTGGCTCACAGAAGACACCAATCACATTCACAAATATTAAAGAAACCTTTTTCATTATATACAGGAAATCATTCACAAGCTTTTTTCTATTTTTTAAAGGGATAAACACCAATTTAGACTACATTCTACAACATCCTTCTGTTTAAGATGAGATGAATTAGGACACAAAGCGATAACAACAAAACTAGATCAAACTAAAAACCCCATCAACAAGCATCTCCACGCACTCCTTCTTAAAGGTGCAGCTCACCTGTGGGCTCTCGTAAATACCTTGAAAATACAGATTACATGAACTCCTGAATTGTGTAAATATGTCCAAAACCACAGGATTTCAGCACTGCTAGCTACAGTTGGGCCAAATGTTTTGAAAGCATTTTTGGGTCAAAATTTTACAGAACAGAAAATGCTACCCATTCACTCAGTCTCTGGGTGGGGACATTAGGAGAAGGAGGCACTGCTGCTTTTCAATAGAGGAACACTGAGCTGGGACTGCGGACCCGAGGGTCGAGGCCACTGTACTTGGGCGTGACATGCTGCTGCTGCACGCAGAGAGCTGAAGGTAATCCTCAGACTTCTTACCAGCTGATGCAGGGAAGGCTATCCACAAATTCTTAACAACGGTAGGCATTTCTACGACAGTCTCCAGTCTCTGACACAGAGAAACAGCTGGAGGTGATCTCCAAACCAGAGACTAACAGCCCGGTGTTAGCTGGCCCTAGGCACCGCTCAGTCACACCGCACAGCCTGGAGCCCTTTCAGTCAGGATCCTTTCGCCAGCTGTGTGATCTTGGATGAGTTTTTGAACCTTCCTGTCTGTCTCCATTTGGAAACAGGGGTCATGACAGGCCTTACTCCACAGAGTTTTTGTGATGATTAAATTAATTACAAGTTCTTAAAACAGAACCTGCAACATAAAAATTATATCGAAGTGTAATTTATAATTCGAGCTTTCTCCATTTTCCTGGACCCTTAAAACACTTTCATCACCCTCCATATTCATTCACTGACTCACTTTAAAAACGCTTATTAAGCCTTTAGTACATGCCAAGCACTGAGAGCGGTGCCAGGGACAGAGCAGGGCACACAGACCTGGTTCTTGTCTCTGGACAGCTTATTCCACAGCAGAGGGGAAAAGTGGAAAACCCAGAAGAGACCAGGCTGAGCTTCTTGTTGCCAGATCTCTCCGGATGATGCGCAGGGTCCCACCACCTACCCGTGCTCTGGCGGCAGGACCACAGGTGGGCCCTTTCCAGTCTCTCCTCCCATCCTGGGACCTCTTTTGCTTGGTTCTCAGGCATCGTCCTCCCGGTGCAGGATCCTCAACCTCCCCCTCCACTGGCCGCTCCTCAGCAGTGTTTAAATGGGCTGAAGATTCTCTCTCAGGACAAAGCCAAAAAGCAAAACACTCCTGCAGTCAGACACTAGTCAAAACAATCTCCTGGACCTGACTGGGTCTGGCCAAAATATACCTTTTGAGGGCAATTGAGGACATTTACACATGCCACACAGCAGGTATTTGGTGATATTAAGGGATTAACTGTCAGGGCAGTAAGATTTCTGCTTCTGCAAAGCACTTTAAAATATTTAGAGAGGAAGTGACAATAATCAGCATTAACTTTAAAATAACTCAGCAAAGAAACCAAAATGATGCAAACACGGTAAAATGTTAATAACTGTTAAATCTAAGTGACATGCCTATACCATTCTATGTTTGAAAAATTTTTGTAATAAAAAGTAAAAAGTAAAAATAATAAAATCCCTTATTTGACCCACCTTCCTCTCAGCCACTCTTTGGAAGCTCCCTCTGCACTGATTTTGGTTTTTCTGTATTTCCCTCTGTTCTGGAACTCACTGCGCTCTCAAGTCTTGTCCTGCTACCGCCTGAGAGCAACTGCTGCAATTCAGATCAACGACCCTCCGGAGATTCAAGGTGAAAGACGCTCCTCCCTCAGATCAGTGCCACTGGGGAGATTCAACACGACAGACGCTCCTCCATTTTTCTCTGAGCACGGGCCTCTCCTGCTCAGGGTCTTTCCTGACACTCTTTGGTTTCTGAAACACCTTGTTCTCCTGGTCTTCCTCTCCATTCTGCCCATTCTCCTTCTACCCAGTGGGCAATTCTTCCATGTCATCCACCCCCATAAATGCGGGATTTCCTCGGGGAGTTGACGTAGGGAGGCCCATTGCCTCCCGTCCCGTACTATGCAGGCGCTGTGCCCTCGCCTGGTCTCCACGTCTATCAGTAACTCCAAGCTTGCTGTGTCCAGTCAGCAACCTTTCTTTTGGGCTTCACACCCACAGAGGATTCAGTCAGTTTAACAGGGCCTCTCTGTCTAACATAAGCTCCATGAAGGTAGCACTGTGTTTATTTTCAGCATAAAATCTCCAGCCCTTCGTAGGTTCTAATAGGCAAACAGCACTTAATAAACGATTGTTGAATAAAGAAATGAATCAGTCAAATTGTAAAAGTAGCCCCAGGTATTTCTTACAGAAGTTTATTCTCTGCTACATTAATAATTAATACCATGACTCTGACCTCTAGGTGCGGTAAATATGAAATTTCTGGGGTGTGAAAGCAGAAAAAAATCCAATGTGATTTATGATGAAAGGGAAACTCAAAACTTTTTCATCATAACCATGATGAATGAAGAATATTACACGAGGAAGAAGCAGGAAATGAAGGCGTATGTCAGCCTCAAATGGAGGAAAGGGGGTGTCACAAAATAATCGTTTAAAGGTGTTGGCCTTAGAAAAACTGCTGGTCACTGCGGGGGTGGTGTGGGCGCTTTGCTCAGTGTCTCCCTGTTCTCTGCACATCAGGCCTCAGGACGTGACTTTGGGAAAGGAGGCAGAGGACATGCAACTCTAGTGACACTGTGTGCTGCTACATAAGGGCATCTTTGCAGGGGCAGTGATTTTAGAAGGCACTGAAAATCCTCCCAGCATCCCCAAGCGTGTGTGAACTTCCAAAGCCGATGCATGATGTGATCACTTTAAACTGGAGGCTCCCCGTGTGTGACAGTCTGAAGTCGTCCTCCGCTCCCTCCCTCAGCTCGGCCGGAAGGAAAGGTACTTTGCCATAGTGCTGCTGAGATGGGATGCACAAGGCAGAACCTTGTTGCTTTGGAAGAAGACGGGGAGCAGAGGACTCAAGCAGGAATAAGAGGAGATAGACCCTAGGGGGAGACCTCAAGGAGTAGCGGATGGGTTTCTAAAATGCTCTTTGAGAAACAGTTCGGTTTTAAACACGTGACGGGAACTCCTAGTTTCAAGGACTCCCCACAAGACACTTTCCAAGAATGGATAATGCTGTGTATGTCTGTGCATGTGTTTACACAGTGAGGCGATATTACTATAAATACAAAAGATTAAAAATTATTTCTGCCTTTTGTGGCTTTTAGGATCACAACACTAAGAACTTTCCCTTGTAAGAACTTAAACATAGGAAAATTAGTAACTTGTCAATAAATGCTTCACAAATAATAAGAGCAATGATATGCCTTTTCTTTAATAATTATTTGGTTTTCTTAAGTATTTCTTCTGCATTATCTTTTTTCTAACATTATTCATTCGATCACAATTTAAGGAATCTTTGGTTTTTCCACTCTACATGCTTAATTTCCAGAGTGCAGTGAGAAAGTAACCATTTAATCTGCGGAGCCTCTCTTAAGAAAGGTAAAAACATTGTTTTGGGATATAGCTCAGTGGTACTGTGCTTGTCTAGCATGCAGAGGCCCTGGAGTTGATCGCTGGAACTGCCAAAAAAAAAAAGTACACATATTTCTTTCATTCAATCGCTATTTTGTTGTAGCTACCAGGCAATTGTTTTACTCCTGGGTAAAGGACATAATCAGTGTTGGTGTCCCCTACCGGCTACATGAGTGTCTCAGGTGGTGCTTGCATGACTCGGCTAACTCTGATCCTTGGCCACTTGGGGGTCCCACAGCAGATCTGGCTGCAAATGGGCCAACACTGACAAACACTGGTCACCCTGAGAGCGGCTCAGAAAATAAGAGAAGCCAAGCATGTTTCCCCGATGGCTCCGAGAACCTGCACTTTTACCTGAAGCATTCCTCTCTGGCACCGCGCTGCACGTTATTTCTACCTCTCTGGCTTCCCCAGGTCACTTGCAACCTAGCTCTTCTTAAATACATCCAAGAAGTGGTTTGGTACGTGTAACAGTAGCTTGTAGACACTGCTGGCAATGACCTATTCCATATGAATAGGTGCTGAGTGCTGACTCCCAATCTAAAGAATAAACATGACTATCACCATCTCCTTCCTGCATTAGGTATCGTGGAGTGGCCTGCTTGTTTTGAACAGTGTTCTCAGAAACTTTCATAATTTGTTGGTAGTGTTTGGGCTGTAACTGACATTTCCAACATGTTACTGTTTTCTGTCTTCTTTTTAAAAAATCTACTTATAAATCAGGTCTGTTATCAATACAGACAAATTTTCTGTCTTTCTTCATTCTCCCTAGAACTTTTTCTGGTACAACTGTGGGCTTGTTAGAACAGCGATACACTGACAAACTGACATCATGGAAGCGAACTTTCAAACACATAAAATGTAACAGCCACAAGAGCTCAGTTCCCTTTGTTTATAGGCAGGCACCAAAAACAACTACTATAAATCCCCGATTTGCTGCTCCTGATGCAAAATGATGCAAAATGAAATGCCACTAAGAGACTCACAGCTGACGGAAGGTTTCAGCAGAAGGTCCTAAGTGACACGCCGCAGAAGATAAATATTTATATCTCTGCGTGATGGTGTGAACCTGTCAGAAATTGCTGTTATTATCATGTTTCACTCATTTTTGTAAAGCTACTTGAAGTGATAATTTAACATAGCATCAAATTAATACTTTAATGTAATGTCTTATTTCATTTATTGTTCTCTATTTTAAAGAGAAATACAATAAAAATAATGATACAGAATTTCAAAATAATAGGAAAGTAACAATGGTTAATATATTGTGTATCATTATCTTCAAAGCAGTTGCTCATACTCATTTAATGTTTTTGAAAGGCTGAATTATCTGCAGTTCCTATTGTGTCTCTGGCTGTCTTACAGATCACCCCAAAGAGACAGAGAGAGAGAGAAAGGAGGAGGAAGAGCAGGAGAGGGAGGAGGGGGACAGTGGGGGAGGGGCGGAAAGAGGGAAGAGAGAGAGGCACAGAGGGGGAGGATGAGAAAGGGGGGGGGGAGAGGGAGAGGGAGAGAGAGAGAAGGGCCAGCCAGACGGAAAGCATGGACTGCTTTGTTTTAGAATATCCAAATAAATAAAAACCCAAACTTTCTTTGAATTCCTGCCTTGGTTCGTTTTGGAATGATGGTCTGTAAATGTTGGTTACTATACAGTAATTTCTCCTGGTTTTAAATGGTTCTGAAGTCAAAGGAGAAGTCATAAGGATAACTACATTTAAGCAAATATAAAAACAAAATTCTAGTGCTTTTCTTAAAGCTTTGGAAAATCAGGCTTAAAAGGAACAAACCTTCCCAGCAGAGTCTACAGCATTCTTAGGACTGAGATAACATCGAGTGTGCGCAGATGCAGATGCTGAAGCGCCTGACTCCATCCATTACACGAGACAATAAAGATGCACAAATATCATCATCAAACTGGAGTGACTGTGCAAGATGTGTCACGAAGTGTTTGATATCAGCACAGACAGGGTTTGTTATAATGGAGGCGCAGGATGGCCGCCCAGGCACAGGCACTGGGGGTGCCCCCGAGGGACGGAGGAGGACAGGCGGGCTCCAGACCCAGCCTTTCGCCCCTCCAACAGTCCAGAGCCCGCCCTGAGTGGCCATGCCTGGGGCTGGAGGCCTGAGCCAGCGTGGGGCACGGGCCAGCAACAGCCAAGAGGTGCAGGGGGGCGCCCTGCACAGAGTGCCCGGTGAGGCAGGAGGCGAGCCTGTGGCCGCCAGCCTCACAGAAGCCCCAAAGGGAGCTGGCAGCGTCGCTCTCTCCTGCAGGGACAAAACTCCCGGGAAACAACTCTAGACTTGAGGAGTCCAGGCCTTCCAGAGACTGGGGGTAAGACACGCGCTCACTCAGCCATCAGATACACAGGCAGGTGTGGCCACCAGGGCAGCGGCGCTCGGGTCCCAGCTTCCTGGCTGTGGAACTGAGGTGGGAGGTGGTTTGGCTGCAGCAATCCTGGGTCTGCAGGGCCGGCACGGCAGCCTGTCATTTTGGTCCAACACAGCCAGGGGCTGCAGGCGTCAAAGCTCCTCTGTCCGCTGGCAGCCTGACTCTCCCTCTGTCCATGCCTACTTCTCTCCGCTGCTTGGTCTACACCTGGACCCCTAAGTCCAACGGGGTTTGGCACGTATGGCGTGAGAGTTGGCAGCCACGAGACGGCCAGTGCAAGCCCCTCAGGGTGGCAGGGGTTCCGGCTGTCCAGAATATGCAGAACGTGTTTTAAAGAGTGGAAGGATGCAGCTTCAGGGATGAGCATACCATAACCTACTAGGAATGAATTAGGAAAACTAGAATGAAAGAGATAATTGTTGAAATGAAAAAAAAATCACTGGACAGGTGAGATTACAGATTAGAACAGATGAAGAAACACTTAGGACTGGATGACATAGCTGAGGAACTTACCCAGAATGGGAAAGAGATGTCTGGAGAGAGAAAACAGGAAACGAAACACTAAAGACAGGGAGGCTAGACGGAGAGGCCCAAACGCACGGTGTTGGAGAGGCTACGGGAGAGAGTGCAGCGCAGGGGTGACGTTTGTGCAACTTCCGGGGCTGGGGAAGAGTGACTGCAGGAAAGCTTGCCAGGAACACCCCGGGGAGCTCCCCAGGACACCTGCGAACACAAGGCTCACGATACAGGGATGGGGGTGCACATGCCCGGGACCAAGCTGCGGGACGCATCTTGGGTCACAGACACCCCAAGATGGCAAACTTTCCTGGGACTTCTGAGAAAAAGCAAGACATCTTTTGCAGCTATTATTGGTGGCACAGGGTCTGGTGAGAATTCACCTATGGCATTTACAAGGCTTAGAACTGAAGTACTACTCCTCTTCCAGAGTAACAAGGAAACCGAAGCTGGGTACAGTGATGTGGGCCTGTGAGCCAAACTTCCATTACTCTTGGCTCTGCCTCCCAGAATAGTCGGGATTACAGGTGCGCGCCACCACCACTGGCTAAGTGCCTCCCTGACAGAAAGGGCCGCCCAAATGCTGCCTTCGGGGTGGATGGACACATGCATTCTAAGGAGGGCCTAAAGGTGTCACGTGCTCCCCCTGAAAGCCTCTACCGAAGTGTGAGGTGCTGACTTCATAATACAGGGAGTTTAGAGGATACCTTTTGGATACAGTGAAAGCTACTAATTATTTCTAAAACATAAAGAATGGGCCAGGGGTTTAGTTCAGCAGTACAGCTCCTGCCTGGCAAACATAAGGTACTGAGTTCAATTCCTGGTACAAACCAAAACAAACCACACACACACACACACACACACACACAAATAAAACAAAGAACAAGAAAGGATTTTAGGTTACTCTACCAATTTTTATCAATTTATCAATTCATTTTGAAATAAAAATTTAAACCCTGTATTTCAAAAGCTTAAAACAAGGTATTCTTAATATTCCTGTAAGTTACTTCTTAAGCACTCACCCTGTAACTTCCCTAAAGTAACTTCCCTAAAGTTACACTGTAAATTTGTAAAACTTCTTAAATTTTACTATCACTGCCTTAATTTTACGCTTCATCTTAGGTTACAGGCTGCACGGCATTTGGCGTTTAATTATAAGTGATGTTGAAATTACGGGACACCTCAGTGAGTTGCAGCCAGTGAAAGAAACCAAGTCAAACAAAAACAGCTTAGAAACAGGATTTTTTTATTTTAAAGAGAGTTTAAAAAATAACAAAATAACTACAATAAAGACAAAAACAAAACACCACCAAAACAATAAAAATGATACAGGATTTCAAAACAAAATGATAGGGATTAACAATGGTTGTTATATTACATATTGCTATCTTCAACGAAGTTGCTCAGATTACCAAATATAAAAATGCAAGATTTATCAAACAATTAAAGAGAATAAAAATAAAAAATCTGAAACAATACAGAGCTTCGCTAAGCAAAATGGTAGGAATTCAATAGTGGTTATTATATTGCAAATTACTGTCTTCAAATTAGTTGTTCAGATTACTAGATATAAGCATGTAAAATTGCTCAAAAAAATTTAGGCATTAACTGTGCCTTTCAATAAACCATTAGACATGAGCAGTACAGTTATCCCAGCCATCCTTGTACATACATATATGTACTTCTCCCTTCCTTCTTTCTTTCTTTTTTCCTTTCCCTCATTCTAGCTGTTCAACATCATTGGTCACTCAAGAGATACACATTAAAACAACACTGAGATTCCAGCTCACCCCAGAAAGAAGGGCCGTCATCAAGAATCAGCCAACAACAAATGCGGGGGGGGGCTGTGAGGAGAAAGGAGCCCTTCGCTGCTGGTGGGGGTGTTGCTGGGTGAAACCACTGCGGGAATCAGTTTGCAGATTCCTCACAAAAATACGATTAGAAGTCGTACTTACCCTAGCTATTCCCCTTCTGGGTATTTTCCCAGAATTTAAAAAGAACACCATACCACAGTGATGTATGTGCACCCATGTTTATAGCAGCACAATTTGCCATAGCTAAATCTTGGAAACAACCCAAATGCCCATCAACTGAGGAATGAATAAAAAAGATGTGGTATTTTTATATAATGGAATATTACTCAGCTATAAAGAAAGATAAATGCAGGGCTTTTATAGGTAAATGGTCACAACTAGAGACCATACTCATCAGTGAAATAAATCAGACCCATATATGCACACATCATATTGTCTCCCTAGTGTCAGAACCTGAAAGAGTAAATAAAACCCAAAAGTAGTATAGATACTGTGAAAGGGAAAGAAATTGCTCACAGGGTAGAAATAGGGTTCTTAACTGTGTTTTTCCTTTCTGAATGTCTTCTGAGGTTGTTTAGCTAATCAGCTGATAGTCTTCTTTTATTAGACCCAAGTGTGTTACAGACTAACAGCTTTGAAGAAAGGATACTTATACCAAAACACCTGGTATATTTTCCTACCTGTAGGAGACAAATCAAATGAAGTATATAAGACATTTACAGAGTTTGTAATGCTTAATTTGAAATTTCCATTGGTCTGATTAATGATACTTTCCTTTCTAAGCACACAGTGGACTGAGGCAGGATCAGAGCAACAAATACAAGAATACAGCAAAGCACTGGAATGGGAAAATCCCTAACTCATCTCCCTCTCTGCCACACGCTGCCAGATACCAGGCCCCCTAGGGACCGAATGCCACACTGGGACAATTCCAAGAATGGGGTGTAAAACGTTGAATATGAGAATGGTATTTTATCTTATTCAGTCACTTACACAGCACGCGTAATACCAGATAACATTCTGAGTATGTTATAAATGCGAATTCACCTATTTAGTGCAACACTGAAAGGACACTTTTACCTAAATGTTACAGACCAAGGAGCAGGTGTCCAGCAGCTGGGTAACTTGCCCAAGGCCACGTCACTGGTCAGGGGCAGAGCTGAGAGGTAAAGGCAGCTGGTTGGTGTTAAACTCCTGCTCTGAACTACCCGTCACATCGCACTGCTGGTAAGGGTAGTTTGTCAGACAACTAACCCCAGCAAGAATTTATTCAAATAGAAAGTGGTTTCTCTAGAGGTTGGCCGCATGGTAGTTTTAATCTTCCAGAATATAGCCGCAACTGTGAGCATATTTCACTAAAAGACAACAAAGTGAAAAAGAGGACAGTGCCATGGAGCACCTAAGGCTGTCAGAAAGTCTGTTTGCCCCCTAGGAGAGCCCACCTCCTTCACTGATACGCGGTCTGAACAGGCCTAATCACTTGTCCAGACTTGCTGGAGCTCAGAAACTTAGCTATTTAGAAAGTGAGAGCAACGAACAGCAAGAAGAAATGGAAGAACTGACAATCACCACTGAAGCGAGAGACAGAAAATTTACAAGTCCAGACATGAACCCTAAAAGTAGCCCAGACCTACCTTCAGTAGGAATAAAGGCCTAAGAGCTGGATCTCAAATGCTACTGAGCGTCTCAGAATGAAAGAACGACAGAGCTTGACGGGGACAGGCACCCCAGGACTGCAGACAGAGGCCTGGATCTGGCTGCAGAGAAATCACATGAGGCGTAAAGGCTGAATCCCCACCATGTGGTCTTCACCAAAGCCTGGTGCAGAAGTGGCACGTGAGAAGCCGCCGGAGGATGATTAGCGGGAGGCAGGCTGGCAGAGGCCCAGGTGGCCAGGGTGTACCATCTCCTCCCCCGGCAAGGCTGAGTTCACTAAATGGAAGTTACGTGTCAAGTGTGGTTCCTGCAGTCTACACTGATGATTTTTTTTATGCTGAGTATTAAACCCAGGACCTCTGCATTGCCTATGTCCTCACCAACCCCCCACCCTTTCTTGAACAGGTTTTGGAGATAAGAGTCTGGCTAAATTTCCCAGGCTGGGTTTGAAGCTGCAATCCTCCCAGCTCAGCCTCTCAGAGCCACAGCCAGCTTCACCGGGGATTATTTTTTACAAAGTTGTATGGCACTCTTTTGTGTTCCACAGCTTATGTAAAGATGCGGTACTGAATGTCCTGTCGTCTTTCTAGGTCTTCTATCAAGAACAGTTGTATTTTTCCTCACATTTGATGTATCTTCAGGCACAGGAGCTGTGCAGCTGTTGTCCTTTCTACTTTGCCTGCTGGAAGCTCAGGTTAGACCAGCAGCTCCTAGAGTATACTCACGCTAAGGTTCATCATGAAGTTGTAGGCTCATTCTAGGTTCCAATGTGTGCCTTTACCTTTCCTGTTTCCATCCTCCTTGTTAAAAACTTTGTAATTTTCTATTCTGAATTTCCTTCAAGGCCACCTTAAGTCTTTTCTAGAATAAGGACAAGAGTAAATACTTGAATAAAGTATTTATGGGTGAACAAAAGAGTTCAGGGATTGGCTAAGCACCCAGCTCATAAGCTAGGGCAGTGGGGTGAACCTATGGCACAGCTGGCTGCTGATTATCATTGAAACCTCTGAAAGATTCACCATCACTGTGCTAGGGTCTATGTCTCCTGATTCCAACTTAGTGTTCTTTAAATAAATTGTATTAATTAATCATTGTGATAACCACTAAGATGCTATTTTTTAAAATACTCTGCTTTTTAGAAGGAAAAAGAGTATAGATATTAGCTAAATGGGAGTTAACTGGATAAAGTATATACCAAAAACTAACAGTTTTGTAATGGTGGAACAAAAAGAACTCTATTATTTGAAAGCTCCTGCAGTGTTCTAGTACATCATTCTGATCCCCAGTGTATTCTGTGCAACAATGAGGGCATGTCCAGTCAGGATCTTAGGTCACAGTGACTGCCTCAGAGATAAGATTTCAAACTCTCTTCTGTAAAGTTACAGGATTATGCACTCAAAGTTGTCATCAAGAATGTGACACCTGAATTGCGCGTCAGACTTTATTAGCATGGCATCATAGCCATTTATCACAGTAACCTGTTCTCATGGGTCAGGAGGCATCACTTTGCTGTGAATGTTCTTAGACAACTGGAGGGAAGTATAAAAAGAATGCATGAGAGCCACGTCAGACTCCAGAAGGGAAAGCATGAACACGAAAAAGGAAAAGGTGAGGAGTTCAACGCTGTAACGTGCAATTCCATTCAATCAGAAGCCAGTGCCTTACTGTCCTCACTTTCACAGTACCACCCGAGCGCTTTCAAACCCTTTGGAAAGGCAATAGTATGCATACTGGAAAACAAATTTTAACAGCGGTGAATGCTATAAAGGATTGATTAGATGTTACATGAATACAGCCTGACTGATACTTTTAGAAAACACACAAGAAGCAGGACCAAATTTCCAGAAGCAGAACAGAGTTCAAAGGTTTTTACAGACTGCAGCGCCAGCAAAATGCAACTAACGGATTGCATTTGTACAGACAGGAAGAATAGCAACTGCCAAGAAATAATTGGTGATGTTACAGCATACAGCATGATCAAAAGTAATGCATTTAAACAGAAGTCTCAGAGCTCACAGAGCCAAACACGTACCACCTTCAAAACCGAGTACTCTGAGAGGCAGATAATACATAAATGTGATTGTGTACAGCCTGTTGGGAATCCTTTTATTAATGTGGTCAAGGTTCTTTATTTTGAGTACTTTCTGTGATAGCTAACCTTTACTTTCAGGGGGAATCTGGAGTTACTAGGTAACTGCTATGGACTGTCTCTAAAACTTCATCATGTTGAAACCCTGAGGACCTCTGGGAGGTAAACAGGTCATGAGGATGGAGACCTTGTGATGGGATTAGTGCCTGTACAGGAGGCAGTGATAGCTTGTGCTTTCTCTCTCCCCCAGGTGAGGGTCCAGGCAAGCATCTGAAATTCAGGGAGGGACCACGTGGGCACCCAGATCTCAAATTTCCAGCCCCTAGAAGTCTAAGAAGTCTATTTTTTGTTGTTTAAGCAACACAGCCTATATTGTTTTGTTATGACAGCCTGAGCAGACTAACACTGCAACAATGGGTGCTTCAAATCCCAGTTCTGTGGATGATTCCTGCCATGTTGCAGCATTATCGTTACATTCACGCCCTAAGACTGCCACTTCTCAAGATGACTTACTGTGATTAGTGACTGTCACCTGACAGCCATTATCTTGATGGCACTAATGCTGCCACCTCCACCATGTATTTGGTTCCTAGTGTGCTAAATATTCGACAAACACAATCCCACTTGACTTTCAGGTCTGCACAGCTAGGCATTAATACCATTGTTACATAAATGAAGAAACAAGTCTCGAAGCCCAGAAGTCACATGATTACTAAAGAACAGGTCTCAGATTTGAACCAAGTACTATCTGCTTCTGGACTTTATGCTCTTTCTATTCTACAGGGACAGAAGCCTCTTATAGACTGAGCTAAGACCTGTGAGTGTGTGATCTGTTATGCAAACCTGTGCTGGAATTTATTTCATGAGAGGCTGCTGCTCCTGAGAGCAGTTCATTATATTCCCAGGCAACTAAAAAGGAACAATGCATAGGGATGAAAAAATGCAAAAGGAGAGCAACACACCTTCTAAAGTCAGATGATGTTCTCCCCAAGAGAATGGGACCGAGAGTAGGCTTTTCTAGGGGAGAGGGAGCAGGATGGGATTTTGGGGTGTCCAAGGATAAGGGTTCAGATGGCAACACCTCACTTCTGGCACAGTCAGAATCTTCTAGAAAGCTGCCAAATCTTAAGTTGAGAGACTTTTTGGGTAAAGTGGTGGTCGCCGAAACTATCATGCAGAAGGTACTTAAATGAAAAGAATTACTAACACATGTCCTTCATAGCGTAAGTACCGTGCTTCTGAAGGTAATTCTGAGTGTTCTGGCCACAGCCGCTTCACAGCATAGACTAGAGTAGAATTTTATGTCAGATTATGTGTCTTGTCATTTTCTCATTACGGGATGCATGTAGATCTTTGGCCTCCTCAGAGGCATGAATGTTAACCTTCTCAGATACTCACAAAGACTAAAAAAAAATTACCTGGTGGTACTTCTTCAGGATGTTGTGCATTTCAGCCACGTCCTCACTGGTAATGGTCTTGATGACGTATCTCTTGTCGTAGGAGGTGTGAAAACGAGCCCCACTGCGTGCCTGGGAGTCATTGGGAAGGGGTGCGCTCCTGGTCAGGGAGTTCTTCCCGGGTGGGATGGAGGGAGGAGGGAAGAGAACTGATTAAAGGTGTGGCTTCCCAATTCACAGATAATTTGCCATCACAGCAGAACGTTTGTTTGGGATAGACTGCTAAGTAGTCAGTATTTTATTTATCGTAACTCAAAATGCAAGACTTTCAAATGAAATGACAATAGCTTGGCTAAGTATTATGACTCTAATGTTCTTAAAGTAGGTTAATATCTAAAATTACAATCATAGTAACTTTATTCACCTTGTTCTTTTCTGAGTTGGATAAGAGCTCAGAGTTTTCTTTTGAAAGAGATTAGGTTCCAGTTATGAAAGGAAATTTTAGTTGTTGAACATTCCCTTATAATATATCAGGTATGGTGCTAGCATTTTGCAGAGTATTTCTCCCCATGGTGATGAGATCCCCATACCTTGGGCACCACCACTATCACCATCACTGGACAGAGGAAAGGATGCAGCTGACAAGAGGTTTGGTAACATGGAGATGGTCACACAGCTTGTAAGGGAAGAGCTGGAATCCAACTTAGGTGGGTCTGGCCAGAACCCAAGTTCTCAACCAGCAGACTAGCAAACTATTCAACTAGCAAACTGTGCTGCCTGTGGAGGAGAGAGGAGCCTAGGACACAACTGCTCTCCAAAGACTGGTTTGGCCCACCTTGCACCCCTCAGAGTCATTTTTGCACACTACTGACCCCTGGAGGGTGGACAGCTCTGAGTAGGGGCTCTGGGCCTCATGTCATTCTGGCGTGTTTTCCATTCTCAACACTCTAGCTGGGGACATCTGTCTATCTCTTCTCTCTTCTGCTTGTATCTCCTCTTTCTAGCAGTTTCCAGGAAACCTTCTCTGCTTGCCTCATCCTTCTCACACTGGTCCTCAGACTGGTGGGAAGAGCAACCCCCTGGCCTCTGAGGAGTCTGGCTTTCCTGGCTGCTCCTGAGTAAAAAGTTCCTCCCCAGCCCCACTGCACTGTGCGGAGGACTCAAACACCAAGATGCTTTCCCCTTCAACTTTCTGCCCAAAAGTGGGCACCCAAAAGCTACAGGGGCTGAACACCATGTCCAAGAACACAGGTGCCTTTGGAGGAGTCGGTGGTCTTTCTGTCCCATAGATTTTCAATGAAAGGGTCCCTTTCTGTCTGGTACATTCAAGTCTCCGTATCCTTAGCTTGCTCCCATGGAGAAATCCAGCAGGACTGAGCTATCCCATGGAGAATAAGATTCCAGCAGTGCAGAAACTCATGGAGGCCCTGGACTTAAAGAGGGAAGTAGCCCATGAGTTCATCTTTGTTTCCCAGCATGCACTTGGTGGCAGTGGGGTTGTTTTGTTGAAATAGCACATCGCAGATTGAGCTCAGGCAGGTGCATCTGCCAAGTGCAGAGCAAAGGCTGGCAATTAGCTAAATCTGCTTTTCTTATTAGAAAACTTGAGATTAAAAAAAAAATCAGCATATTCCCAAGGACTTTAACCAGCAGGATTTGGCAGTGTTAAATTATCCTTAAGACAACTGAAATTCATTAGATGAATTGAGAATGATGAAAAGATTTTCAGGATAAAAATGCCTAATTAACAATAGCTTAATTCTCAGTTATATTATTTTCTTAAAAAATATTCCTTATGCTACTTCCTACTTAGAATAAAAAAGGAAGAAAATCAAATGGCATGTCACCTTTTGTGGGTTTTAATTACTAGCAAAAAAAAAAAAAAAGGCAGCAATTACTGCTCTGTTAATGGTCTCTCTTTTCTCTCCCAAACATTGATTTGTAAAAGGGCATTTATTGTCAGTAAAACAAGAACTCAGGGAATTGTGAGATTGCAAATTACCTTGGGGTAAAACCAAAGCAAGAACAATCAACATTGTGAAAGCCAAGTGGAACAGACTGCAAACGGTACAACCGGCAATACACGTCAAATAACCTTAGGTGCAGGGAACAGTAATGTGTAACTGTACCCAGCGATGCCAGTTTCACAGACTGTTTTCCTAGGCATATCGGATGGGGAAGCAAAGCATTCTCTGAGGGGCTCAGGGGCTGCAGAATATGAGCAAGGCCTGAAGTCTGTGCTTCTCCCACTCAGGGAGCAACTGCATCACCTGTGGGTCATGTTAATGTGCAGATTCTGACTCCACTTGTTGGGGTGTAAGAGGCAGAGGGGGCTGAAGGGTAAGGTCTGCAGGCCACATGTGAGAACCCAGGGTCGACAGCGCACTGTGGCTCTAATGTGTCTCATGTGGGCCACTGTGTGTAGCGTACTGTGCACTCTGTGTTATAATGACACGCTCAGCTGCACCAACACATCCCTCACTCTATTCGCTCCAGCTCTAGTTTGGTTAAAATGGGAAACTTTCACAATCCATGGCATTTGCTGTATTGATTAAAGAAATATTTAATAATCCTGACCGTGGACAAGGTAATAAAGGTTTATAAAGGCTAGAAATGCACAGGCAAATACTGTAAGAACTTCCTGGTTCAGGTGCCACTACCTCCCAAATTCCTTGCCTCCCCTTCAGCTTCAAATACGTTGCTATCCTCCTTTCTCACTGACTTTGCATTAGGGTGCTGGCCATGTCTCAATCCCAGCATGTAAAATCTTAAAAGTTCTTTCTCTACTGTCATTTCTAGTAGTGATATGATTAGTCCTAACCTACAATTTCTACTTTTAGTAAGTAGAAAAACATTTTAAGGCTTCTGGATTTCAAATATTGAAGTCAGAAACAGTTTGTCAAATTTAGAATGTATCCTTCATATCACATATATCAAATTAATAAAAGCTTTATTTAATAGACTGGTACCAGGTAGGAAGAGTTAACGCAAATACACACAAAGTGCCCGATCCTTTGATTTTAAGGCTTGGGAAAATCCAACCTATGATTTCCTACTTACGCACAGCATTCCTGTAGGAAAGAAAAAGCGGGGTGTACTGCCCAACCGAAAGACAAAAAAATTGGTGTCTTGTGGAGTCAAATAATATGTCTAACACTCTTGTCTAAAGCTTCTCCTAAGGAAACCAAAAACGGGTTAACTAATGAAGTCAGGACCAAACTTCTGCCATTCTGGAACACCACAGACTTTTGGTAGCCTTGGCAATAAGGTAAAGTTGTATGTCAGAGGCAGGGAAGTATAAAGGTTAGAGCGCTCGTCTGGCACAGGGAACATGGTGTGCTGCTTGTTCAAGCACCCACATGTCACTCAGCCCCTCTGGTCTGTGAAGTGATGGAAAATAAGCCCAGGAGAGTGTGGGCAGGCTGACCTAGACCTCTCCCTCAGACCCCGTAACTTTAAAAATGCATTTACTCCAAGACACAGCGCACTGCTCCATGAACTAGTGGAGCACAGGCTGAGAAGGTGACTCAGAGGATGTTTCCCAAGGACAGTACTTCAGCAGCCAGAGCACCATCATCTTGGCAAGGCATGATGACAGTTTAGGATATCTGGCCAAGACGCAAGACAGGATGACAGTGGGTCTTAGAGTTGCATGAAAATAATACTCCAGAGATTCCGAATGTATTCAGGACAACTTCAGCAAGTCTGAGTGCATGGGCTGAGGGAAGGAGGTTCTATGTGTCTCAAGTCCTTGCACTGCCTGCCAATGGTGTGCTAACCAGTGAAGCTGACCATGAAACTCCTTGGGGTGCTGTACTCTGTTGCAAAGGAAAAATGAATCACCGCATTGTACTGGATGCTTGGACAAGGGGGTAGTCTGAGAAGAAAAACTCGGCCTGGGGGTGACTTTCACATGCCCTGCAGGGTCTCTCCAGATGTAACTAGGCTTCATAATCAACGATCACTGGAACTGGGGGTAACTTTGGAGGTTATTCCAACCTGCTTAATCGGCAGATAAGAAAACAGGCCTAGACCCAAAGGAGTGACTCTCTGTCTAAGTTCTTTAATGTATCCACTGGGACAGTATGTGGAGGTTTGGACTCTCTGATCTGGCAGGCATTATGATGGGACAGTTGATACTGATTTTTCCATGGTTACAAACACCTTCTAAGCCCAATTTACAGTGAGTCAACTGGCACACAGCCAAATCTGTCTTTATGCCGTCTTTCAGTTTTGCCAAGTAAAGCAGGTAGAAAATATCAGTAACACCCACAGCATGAGTGCAGCCCCGAGTCCCCACTTATACTTCTGTTAACCTGTGGACAAAGCTACCTCAGCTCATTCTAGGGCTGGGCATTGCTGGCCCGTGAATGAAAGAGGCAGGAGCCGTCTTCTCTCCAGGGGAAAGCTGAGACGCACGTGTCTGTGGAACAAGCTTTAGAACAGGAAAACTACGCTGCACCTGGGCGTAACAATTCATGCCGTGTAAATACAGTGCTGAATGAGGCCTGGCATTTGGTGTTTCCTACAAATCCTACAGATAGTGGTGATGGTATCTACCCTTGGAATTCTTTGCATCTCTGGCCATGTGGGACATTTCATCACGTCTATTCTAATTAGTCTGCAAAGTCTGAAGACTGCTGGAGATTTTCATTCTCCTCCCATGGCAGGTTTCTATCTTTCGAAGACTGGCCTATGCTCTGTTTCTCTGCTGGAAACTATATGGGTTTCCTTGGCAAAAAAATGCCCAAGCTAAAAAGACTAATCCTTTACAATAGGAACGTTGACTCCCAGGTTACTTTCCTAAGTGAAGACACACAAAGAATAGGGGGAAAAGGTTTTAAGATGAAATTGGCAAGACTGCATGGAAGAAAGTAAGCCAACAGAAGGCATCATTTAAAAAATTCTTTCTCATCTTAGTCACTGGATTTAAGAAGCCAAGTCAGAGGTTCAGATCAAATCCAGCCAGTGTATAAAATACATCATTTGTAGGGTTGGTTTGGTCATTTTCAAGATAATTTCAGTTTCCAAAGTAAGACGCTCACTCTCAGGAACCTTCACCCTTATCTACCTGTCTGTCTTTATGATAAAGCTGCAAGACAAAATTACCTGAAAAATGTATCTGGGGTTGGGAGAGACCTTGCTCATTAAGAACAAAAGCTTAGAGAGGCGTATGTTCTGTGACAAGGCATATTACTAAAATGTAAAATCTGGGGCTTTAAACATGCTGGTTCAAAAGTGATAGCAGGTTCTTTTCTATAGCCCTTAATAATAATAAAACTTACATTTTTAAGAAGAGAACTTTAAAGATTTTACAAAGAAGTTTCGAGTTGAAAGTTCCTAGCCCTCAAGGTTTCCCTTCCATCCTTGGCCTCTGCTCACTGCCCAGCACCCTCTCAAACTCACAGGAAAAGAGGGATGGGGGGGAGGGTTGGGGGAGACATGACCAGACAGAACAAAAATCAGAGAGAGTAATGGGTTACAGTCTCCCCACAAACCCCTCTCCCTGTACTCCCTCTTGTGTCTGACTCTGCAAAGAAAGACAGCTGAACTGAATGGGCTCTGAGGGTCCCACTTGCTCTTCCGTTACTGGTCAGTATTAGTTACTACATCAGCCCATAGATTAAGGAAACGGACAATGACTTACTACCAGCTTACGGAATAAAATACTAATAATACATGCAAACAAATGCAAAAAACTATGACCTGCTCATTGGCTACTCCTTTTTGTCTACGCCTTTGATAGTTTTACATTATAAACTACATAATTTTTGAAATGTACTTATTCTAAGTGGAAATACAATAGTTAGAACTCACCCCGGGGGAAAAAACCAGCTAAAATCACTGTTGGGTGACAAAAGCATCTTACTACAAACTAATTCCAAGCTCCAAACACTCTTCTTCCTAACTAGCTGTGCTGTGGCGTAATTCACACACCACACCTTCACCTATTTAAAGCACGTTTCGGCTGTGCTTAGGGCGCTCCCAGAGTCACACAACCAGCACCACAGCCATTTATAGAATATTTTCCTCACTCCATACCCACTTATCGTCGTTCCCATTCTTTCCCCCACCTCCAACCTAGGGGCTACTAACGTTACTTTCCATCTCTTTAGCCCGCATACTTCATATAAACATATCCCACGTATTTCATATAAACATCATTAGACAACACACAGATGTTTGTGATGCCCAGAACTTCCTGCGAGACCGCTCCACACACTCATCCCCCAAGTGGTGACCCAGGGCAGATCTGGTCTGTTTCTGGGCACGTGAAGGGACACTGCGGGGCTCTCTATTGAGGCCAATTCTAGATGTGATTGCAGAGGACACCATGACAGCCAGAAAATGTCACTTCTGAGGAGCTTCCCAGGCTTGTAGAGGGGCTGACTGGGAGATGAGTCTACAGTGAACTGCAGGGTAAAAGTTGAAGTTCTTTAGAGCAAAGCTGCTGGATGGAGGGCAGGTAAGAACCGGTCAGTTTACCTCATTTTTGCCTGGCTATCTTGCAACTTGATAAGTAAGCTAAATACCTTGTGGGTCTTGAGATACCCTATCTCAGTATCCTATCTCCAATCGTGACAGCTGTGCTTGAAACTCTGGTGCCATGTTGGCCCTCGACAGGAAATAAAGGATGACAATGAGAAACGAGACTCCCTCTTCAATGGCCTTCTTACATTTATAATTGGAAATTTATGGTCCTTTCCCTAAAGAAAAGGATTAATGGTGCCATCCTCCCCCTCCCCCCACTCTGCCGACAGTCCGCATTGAAGATGTTTATTTCCACAGTGGGCGGTCCAGGATTAGTGGAGCCTCCAGAAGGGTGGAGGAAACATAAAGGTCAATTTAATTAGCTTGTTCCTACCACCAATCTTTTATACCTCTCATAAAAATGTCTTGATTTAGTAACTGTTACTTTTCCCTATCCTTTAAAAACAAGTATGCATTTTGTACATCTGATTCTCTTGAACTAAATCATATAGGCTTACATATGTTTTTTGTTATTTTTAAAATTTTGATTCAAGTGTGGGCATTCTGCTGAAAAGCACCCATGAAGAGTTGTTATTATTAGTTAAAGGAAAGGCTACTTAAAAATCAATTCTGCCATGCTCAACACATACCGTACATTTGAAGCTAGGTGACAGTTACTTACTCCCGGTGATTTAGTAATAGTCAGACATTGGATGGCTTTGCTGGGATGGTACTGTGGAGTAGGATGTCTGTCTCCCTCATTTCACAGATTAGGAAACTGAGACCCACCAGAGCTAGCTGAACAGCTTACGGGCACTACATCAGTCACTGGAGCCCCAAGACTCAACCAGGAAATGCTCCAACTCCCAGGAAATGCTTTTTCCCCAGCCAAGCTACCTGTTTCAGGGGCATGAAACCTGGAAAGCCATCACTGTCCTGCTGACAACTCAGGATTACGATTACACGCCTCGAATCACACGGCCCAGGGAACAGGAGAGACTGCCCAGAGAAGTCCGCTTTTAGGTCTGTGTCTGACATATCTGACTGACACAGATGGTTCTCTGACCTCGGCAGAGAGTTAGAGACCAACATGCTGCCCAGAACACCATCATCAAGGATTTATTAAAAGCACACTGCGTTCAAAGCTTTGCATTAAGCCCTTGGGGAATTTCAAAGAAAATCTGAGCTCTGATCGCAGGTGTAGAGCGGCTTTCATGATAGGGGCAAGCAAAACCCAGGGCAATTTAACGTCTATCAATAATGAAACAACTTAGGAAAGAACACAGAAGTGAAAGGTAATGACCACGGGAGAAAGCGGCATAGTTGCAGGGACATCAGAGTATCAGGAGGCTGCCTTCCAAGCCCTCGGCCACTTCTGACGAAGCAGAGAGCTGCCTGGGAAAACAAACGCAGCCTGCACGACGCTGGACACGCTGGACACGGCGGCAAGGCTGGCTTGGGGCAACGCTTGTTTGCACATGAGGCGCTACAACCCCAAGCAGACTGAGGGCAGGAAATACAAGCAGGCAGGAAACCTAAGCTCAAAGATAGGGTAGGCTGTGGTGAGAACAGAGATTTGCTCAGCTCACGAGGAGGAGGACAAAAAGCACTAGACAACCTTCTCGGTGCTCTCAGGCTGTGAGGGTGCTTCCTGGTCTCTCAGGATGCTACGCACCCCAGGGGAACCCCTTCGTATCTCAGGGTGAAGTCGCCTTCCCTGCTCACCGCAAGGCACAGGACAGCTAACCTGGCAGGACCAACTGTGAAAGAGCCACTGGGCAACCCGGACAATGACCAGTGACAGAGGGGTACATGCGCTGAGTCGGTTCAAAGAGCTGGCTCGTGCAGGCTGGGGCAGGGCATGCATGACTGTCAGGAGACAGCGCCATGGGGGAGCCCGCAAGCTCGTCTGTGCCCATCCTTCAGAGGAGGCTCTCCACTCCTGACCTCATCCGGTCAGCCAAACACAGGCCCCCAGCATCATATGAGATCTCACAGTCACCCCACAGTCCATAGACTGAAAACCCACACTCCTCTTCCTCGCCCAGCCCCCACCTTTCCTCCCTCACTTGCTCTCCCCGCTCAGGCCCTGATACCTCTATGGCTCCTGTCCTTCGCTCCCATTGGCCATCAGCTGCCCACCTGTCTGCGCTGCTCCCTGGAGTGGGGCGTCAGTGGTAAGTACTCTGACTGGGGCCTCCTCACTCACTGGAATACCTCACCCCTTCCTAATAACGATTTCGCTTTTATGTGTCCCACAGATCACCATTCAGCGCCTTCACAAATCACAGCCCTCGTGACATCGCAGGGCTGCTCGCTGGCTGCAGGATGGGTTGGAGGTCTGCAGCCCTGTTTCCATCCGCTCCTTGGGTTTCTGGCTGTTGTCCCATCCTTAGCGCCCACGTTCTGCCACCAGCTGCTTCACGTCTCGTGCACGGGCTCCCTCCCACTTCTGCGAGGTCCCTCTTCTGTGCTTGCCACTAGGCAGCCGGCCAGGGAACAAGAGAGGCACAGTTCCTGCCCTCGGGCACTTTCAAGTCCATTTGGGAAGAATGCATTTGAAAAACATTTTGATTTGATAGACTTGATATTCCACAGACATTGGCAAAACTTTTCTACCACTAAGTCTGCTATACTTATTCCTAATACTTTAGAATTTGAAACTTGAAATAAGAACATCCAAAGTTTAAAAAACGTTAGTCTTTAAAATTATTTTAAAATTAGACTTCCCTGTTGCAAACACAAAGAAGAAAGGGCATCGAACATGAATAATGAGGGATTCTAATTCAGGAGGCGCAGTTGGGGAGGAGCAAACCTGGTATTATCCAACACAGTGAACAAGAGGGGGCAGTTTCAATTACATGGCGTGTTTAGGTTTAACAGTGTTGGCTCTACCCTGTGTAACTTTTTCGTTCCTGGTGGGCAATCCTCTCTGACAGCTTGGAAATGAACTGAAACCTCCATCTGATTTCCCAGGATGGTCACAGGGGCTAACAACCTGCATGGCCGGAAAGAGGAGCGCAGATTTGCTTGAAGAACTGTAAGAGTCTTTTTAGCATCTTTATATAGATCCAGTATATTTTTAAAAATGCAATCACTACATTTTTAGCCATGAGCCCTACACACAGTAGGTGCAAATCAACAGTGAGCTGCCAGCTGTGCACAGAATCACGGCATCACAGACTAGAGGGGACCAGGGTGGAAGGTGGCAGGAACTCAGAGCCTTCACCCTGAAACACATTTTGAAAGAAAGGCCATAGGGTCACCTGGGCCCCACAGTGATCAAGGGAATGTATTGCATGGTGACCACACTACAAATCAGTTCTGTAATTTGTGAAAGTACTAGGGCACTGGACAAAGTTCTTGAATCTGGCAGCGGTAGGGACACACACACATAGGTCTACATATATGTTTCATATATGTTACTGTTATTCATGGTGAATAATCTACAACTGCTGTTTGAATTTGTCTTTAACATCAAGGAAAGGAAGTTTTACTTATTAATTAATTAATGATGGGATTTTAGCTACAAGCTCACTAAATTGGTATGAATATTTCCCAGGCTGGGCTTGAATTTGTGATCCTCCTGCCCCAGCCTCCTAGAGGGCTGGGATTAGGGGCACACACCACACTCAGCAAAGAAGTTTTATTTTTAAACAACAAAACAATCTAGGTGTTAACTGGGATAAGCTGAACTGCTTTCCAGTTCTTTCTATGAAGGTTATGCTCACAGGCAGATAAGGGTCAGATCGGCTAATTTCACTTTCATCAAAGTGGCCTCCACTTGTCAATGCTGGTGTTTTCCAGGTGTAGCAAAAAGACATTCACACCAACATGTGGAGCCCATTTATCCATCTGACTAAATGGAAAAGTCTGAATATGAAATGAGCCAGACAAGGAGCTCCTCACTGCTGCACTGATTTAAAGCTGCTGTCTAAAGTGCCAGCACTTCAGAAAATAAACACAGGAAAGAGAAAGTGGCTGGTCCCCTCAGCAAGCAAGTGCCTCCAAAAGGTGACGTGATTCTAGGTTACTGACCCAACCGTTCAAGCCTGAGCAGCTCCATGGGCAGGCTCGCAGAGGGATTCCATCTGTTCTTTGTTTGGGTGGGGGGTGTTGAGCTCAGGGCCTCTTGCACGCTAAGTACGTGCTGCATTCATGAGCTTTCCCCGACCCTGATTTCACTTTTCGTACACCACGTACAGTGTTTGGGGTGTGGGATTGCTACAGATAGCCAGAGGGGCTGTGCTCGCCAATGCACGTTGGCAGGCTCTGGGAGGGGACAAGGAGACCGCTGAGAGCTGGGCGGTGCCCACGTGCCAGCTGACAGCGGCTGCTTGGCCTGGCCACGATGAACAAACTGTCTGGCAGCTGAGGCCTCAGACCCCTCCACGCTCAGCCCACCTGCACCCTCACTTTACAGCACATGGGCTTGCGAGGTGCGACCCCCAGAGCCACAGCTCTCACACATCCCTCCTTCCTCCCAAACCAAGGAGCCAGAAGTTCAGCCCCGCATCTACATTCTTGTCTTCACTGGAAACTCAAGGCCAGCCCCTGCTGGATTTTTTTTTTTTTTTAAAGGAAGTACAGACACTGGGAAGGAATCTAGGATTGGGGAAGGAAGAAAAGCACTCCTCTGGTTTACTAACGTTACTCTGAACTCCGGCCTATTTTTCTTTTTTAAATAGAAATATAGTCATCAAAGAGAAAGCAGCAATTTAAATGCTCAAAGCAGCAAGCAGAGCTGAGGAGGGAGGGTGCGCGAGTGATTAACGACACTCACGTGGCCTGACTCTCCTCAGGACCCATCTCGGCTAGGCAGGGAGCGGAGCAGGCTTGACAACTGGTTACTTGTGGGTCACCCACTTACCTCATATCCCCTCAGAGTTTGCACTCAGCCATTTGCAGCTACTTAAATATCCACGTACATGGCTTTGTTCTTAAGAGGGAAATAGTAGTGTCTTGGATTTCAGCAACTAAACTGGTGATTTTGGGAAAGTTTAAAAGCTACTTCCCCTGGTGCGGTACAGAACACAGAACATAACGGGATCATTTTAGATCTCCTAACAGAAGCACTAGCAAGAAAAAAATGTACAGACTTGATTCAAGGCACCTAACAAGACCCTATAGCACAGACCTTCAAGAGTGAGTTTCTATGATGTGCCAGAGCGGTTTCCTCCTTTTCTTTGCTTTTTTCCTTTCTTTTCTTCTTTCTCTTTTTTTTTTTTTTTTTTTAAGAAAAGATGGGGACAGAAGAACACACTTTTGTTTGGCCTCAGAATCAGGCAGAGGCGATTTCCCAGATGTCAAAGTCATATGTTCTTAATTCCTTTTCAAGCACTAGTTCATTTTTATATGGCCTCTTTAAATGTAATGAGTTCTCAAATCACATGGAATTATCCCTTTTTATTTCACACAAACTCTTTTTACAATTCCAACAATTATGCTTTAAAAGCTATTTTTTCAACAGCAGATCTCAAGCTTGTAACTGGTTTTATCAACTAAGCTCCCATGCGTGTCAGCTCCAGCACAGGCTCAAGAACGAACAGGGCGTTCTCAAACCCTGCCCATCCTGCTCCCAGCCCTGCCCCTCTGCCCCTGGAGGCTGGCTGGGAGTCTGGGCCTTGCTGGAGGTGGCGACCTTGACCTAAATGAGGGAGTATCATGGGCAGCCTGGCCAGCATTGTTTTTTCAAGGCCTGACAAGGTCTCCAGCTTAAGTAAGCAAGTGAGAAATTCTTAGAAACTTTCAGCAAGGGGTAGGGTGGGGAGGAGAGCACAGATCTTCAGAAAAGTGTCCTAACAAAGCCTGGTATGCCTCAGGGACTCTAAAGGAAAATACAGGGCAAGCTGTGCCAAGTTTCAACTTCTAAGGTCACCAGCAATATGGTGCATCACACACGATAGATTCAGAGTTTAAATTTAGGGCAAATTACAGAAAGTGTTTCCTAGATTTGAAAAGATTTAAAAGAAGCCAGTACTTAGACTTTTACTTTTGAAAAGACCCTCGGCATTTATGGATCTGGCCTGGCTGCGTGAAACTCAGGTAAAATGCAGTAGGTCTTTTCTTAGGAAAGTGAACACAGATTAACAGATATTTCAAAGCTGAAACTGTAACCAGGCAAGTATAGGCATGGGGAGAGAAGCAACATGGCCCTGTGGATGTGGGAGGAACCAAGTACATAAGGAAGAGGCTCCGCAGAATCCTGCCCAGGCGGGGACAACAGTGCCAGGATCACTCCTCAGTCCAGCACCACAGGGCACAGGCTATGGCCTCTGACAAAAAGTGCTGCAGTAAAAGGCAGAGTTTGCCAACTTGAAAAGCGGCAAATCAGCAAGAAAACGACTTCTGAGATTCCTAAGGGGAGTCTGCAAAAACAAATGTAAACTCAATACACACTGGCACAGGCTGTGATACACATGACCCCAGAGTAAGGTGGCAGCTCTACTGAGAGGAGCTTGCAGCTGGCAAGGACAGGGATCTCTTTTCTCATCAACTTCTATACTGGAATCACATGGTGTGGAGGCTCCTAACTTAAGAGTACTCTTAACTTGAAAAAGAACAGCAAAAACTTCTTAAAAGAAAATGACTACTATATAATTACTTGTTATGATAAAAACATGAATCCTATTTTACAGGGCCCAAGGTATGACAAAACCAACCTGCCACTGGAAGCAAATTACAAAGGCAACTCACCTGGAAGTCTTGGTCATCGATTCCGAACCTCTCCCGCAGGTTACGGAAAACCATAGGGCAGTACTCCTTGAACTTGAAATGGCTCGGCATGTTTTCTCTGAAATGATCACATTGTGGAATGATGCTCAGGCAGACAGAAAGGTTAGCCAGGCTAAACAGTCCCCCCACCCAGCTCTTCCTGCGGTGGAGTATCTGTCAAAGCCATAATGTTTCACAGAAGGGTACTGTCCCTTTGTCACACCACTCTTGGACTGTGTGGCTCCGAATCCAGCCCACACATGAAGCCAGTCTGCAGGGAAGGAAAGGCAGAGGAGCAGCCAGGCGAAAGGAGACAGAGAAGCAGAGATGCAGAAGAGTGAGAAGGGGCAGAGCAGGCCCAAAGGTGGGCCCCACACTGCTGTCACCAGGCAGTGAAAACCACAAAATATGGTCCATGATGATTCACAGAGAACAGTCCCTCAGGCACTCAGGTTCTACATAGTATTATGGGAAAGATATGTCAGCTTCACATTAGAACAATGGCCCTGTTAAGAAATTCATGGAGGGCTGGAGGTAGCGCTCACTGGGCGAGAACTTGCATAGTATGTATGAGGTCCTGGGTTCCATCCCCAGGACCTCAAAAACAAACAAAATTTTAAAAAATGTCGTAATTGACCTCTATCTGGGTGATTTCTTTGAGACTTACCTCCTTGCTCAGAACTGTTTCCCTTTTCCTGATCTCACAGAGCCACATTTATAAATTATAGGCACACTTGTATCACTATACTTTGTAGTAACTCGTGTCCATGCCAGTGTTCAACCATGGGGCCAACTGTGAGCCTGCTGAGGGCAGGGCTAGGTCTGATATATATCACTGTAGCTCAGCTCTCCATGACATCTAACATGTCACTCAAATGAAGGATATTCTAAGTGCATAGCATGACATCCAATTATTTTTATTAAAAAGTACCTTAATTCTTCACGGTTCTGTAATACAATCATTTTTGCTCATAAAGCCATCATTTTAGTTTTGCACTAAAAACTCCAATTTACAGCTTCAAAAATTTAAATTGTAATGAGAACATCACTTTCAACGTCTGAGGTATTCATAGAGAACAATACGCTGTATGACAAAGAATATTATCTCAGAGGCTGCTGTTGCTCTGAAAGTGACAGATGGCTATGTTTATCACAGGAGTAACTTCAACAGCAAAACTTTACTCCCACCCATTGAAAAAATTATGTGATTACAGAAATTCACAAAAATCGTGCTCTTAGCAGCCACGTTGTTTCTATAAAAAGTACTTACTTGTTAAAAAGGTGATTGTCCACCTTTATCTTTGAATAGGCTTTGAAGTCATCTGGCATCAACATGACAGGGATTTGAACATGGCTCAGTTCATTGATCTAGGAAAACAAGAACATAAAAAACTAGAACACAGAAACAAATCATTACTACCTAGGTGGGAAGGGCTTGCCCGGAACGTATACTTGCAATGGAAACTTGGTGGACACGAGAACTTGCTTCCTGCCCACTCTCCCTTTCCTCGCTCCTACCCTGAATTCTCTTCCTGCCTTCCTCCCTCGTTGGACTTCACCAAGTGGCTCCTCGCTTCCAGTGCAGTTCTGACCCCACTTCTGATGCTGGGCTTGGGGCTGCAGGACTGCAGTGGCAAAGGAGGGGTCCCTGCTTCTCCCTCATTTCTTCTGTCTACTTCCTCTGCAGATCCTCAACCCAGAGCTCTACTGATCATGTTTCCAAGACAACTTCTGTCTGCAAAGAAAATGCTATCTGGGCAAGAGGGTTTTCAAATCTTGATGTAAATATCTGTTGAATTAATGGACATGATTTGCTGATTAACAGGCAAGATTTATACATCTGGGAACTCAAAGAACAACATCCACATTCTTGTGGTCTTTATCTTTCTTGCAGGAACTAAGATTAAAAATAAACACTGGGTGGGGCTATACCAACAGAAGAACCTCCAATAGGGAAGAAGGAAGTTAGGGTCCTGGGACTACAGGAGAGGGGTCTGGGCTGGACAAAGGTTAAGAACAAAAGCAAAGATATAGTTTCAGGGGCCAAGCGTAAAATCCAGCTTTGTTTACATTCTTGTGAATGGCAGGTTTAGCTTTTGACTCTTGACATTGAAAATCCTGACCTTTCCCTTGGTTAACTGCCTTGCATCTTAGTTGCCAAGCTAGATGCTTCCCTTGCTGCTAGCAATAAAATCCATTTTAAACATTTGTTCTTCCAGCAGAATAGAAGGTGCTTTTAAAGATTCTCAGTCCAAAAAAAAAAAAAAAGGAAAACAAGAAATAACAACAAAATGAGTTCCTTGATAGAGCAGCATTTTTCATGTATTGCTACCTGTTACCCCAGCACTGCGGAGGCTGAGGCAGGAGAACTGCATGAGTTTGAGGCCAGCCTGGGTTACAAAGTGAGTTCAAGGCTAGCCTGGACTACATAGTGAGACTGTTTCAGATGAGATCAAGCATGTTCGAGGTGGTATGGCCACAGACAAGACTGTTTAAAAAAAAATAAACATAGAAAAGCAACGGAAATCTCCAAGTTACCTCCCTTTGTCCAGTGAATGTCATCCATAGAGACCCTGGTGGTTTTCAAGCAAGCCTGAAGTTAATGCCAATTTCAGCGCTTACTTGGGTCAAGGATGAGGGGTTCAGATGTCAGAAATGATCATAAAATGTGAGAGCACACGTTTGTAGTTTGAAGAGAAAAGTAAGGGTGGCGTTTTGGGCAGAGCTGAGTCCATTTGGTAAATTTACAGGGAACAAAGCAAACTTGGGAAGCAACATATAGGCTCAGCCTCAGGATGCTGGTGCACAGACAGACGGATGCTCATGGTCTTACAGGTTTGAGGATTTTGCTGATCAAACGTAGACATAAAGAAGCAAGGAAGTTTCAGGAGAATCAGCTGGAAATGAAAAACTGGTACAAAACGTAGGCCCCGACTATAAGGAGAGGGGGAAAATACTCAAATACAAGAGTCCAGTGCAAAGCAGCTAGGAGAAAGCTAACGTCTGGACAGGATGTCCTGAGAACACAGGGCAGGGGCGCACTGTCTGTCACAGGTGTGAGGGAGGGGCTCTGAGGGAGCACTGCCCGGCCCCCTGAACCTAGGGAGGGATGCGGAGCTGCAGCTAGTGACATGCAAATGTCTGGGACGCGAGTACTATACTTTAGTTGTAAGTCTCGTCTTCATAAATCAGACTACCTCAAGAGCAGGGACTGTTTGGTCCTTGTTATTAGAGAAGACAAGAAAGAAGATGACAAATCAAAGCTAATCATGCTTACGCCTTCATTCCCATACATATGGTGTTAAAATGAGAAGAATCTCGGACAGTCTACAATCTAACCTCTCACTTTGAAGACATAAACTATCCTGGTGCGGCTGTACTGTGAGGAGTCATGCCTGCTGCTTCACGGCTACTCTTTCTCCCAGATTTCCTCTGCTTTCTCCAGCCTGTCAAACTCTCCCCCAGGTGACTGGCTGGATTTAATAACCCGTGAACAAATGCTTTGTGAACCAGAGGATCTACCGCTTAAAAGACGCTTTAAGTGAGTAATCAACACGTTTTTTCATGAGCCCCTATCTTACTTTATTTAATAGGCATGTTTTATTTTGTTGTGTATGAGCATGAGCAGTCATTCATCAGCTTTAAGGAAATTATCAACTTTAGCACTGCTTGGTAATTGAAAGACCTTTAACTTCCTGGTTAGCACACTCTCTTGCAGCCTCTTTCTGTGCCATTACATGAGCTATCGCTTGTCTCTGGTTCAAATTCATGAACTGATGCAGGTAACAGCAATGAGCTACCACATACATAAGGCTGCACGAGTCCTGTTTGTGAAGTTCTATATTTCACATTTTCAGGACAAAAGCCTTGGCTTTCAAAGTCTTCAGTTTGAGAAAAACTTATGAGGTTGGCATTGCGGGTAGCCCAGTCATTCTAAATAGAACATCCCAAAATTGGCAGCAAAACTAGCAACAGTGTATCATCAGTTTATACTTATTACTGGTATTTCTTTAAACAAAGAATTGGCACTTTTTGTCTGTGTTTACAGATACTTAAATTTGGAACGTGCTTAAAGTTTGTTTGTGTTTATAGATACTGAAGTTTGAAAAGGAAACAACAAAGATTTATGTTAACATGACTATTTTGAAGGAAACAATAACACACTTCCCCCGCAGGAATAAGCACACATTATAAAATCCAAATGGTTTTTAATTTATGTAGATAAAAGTGGTTTTGGAGTTTATTAAAATTTTATTAAGTTAGCTAAACAAACTGAAAGCACTGGTTATATTATTCAGGGCACATACATGGTTCTTTGAGGTTGCAAATATTTAATAAGCTCTTACCACAAAAGGGCAATACCACTTTATAGCTGTGAACTGCTTAACAGTTGTCAGATCACTCTCGCAAACACATTTTCATCCTCCGTTTGTGCTGAATGTCACATTCACGATCCTCGCAGCTCACCCTATTTTGTTAATGTATTAGAAATACTTCTATACACAAAGGCTGTGCGCCGGGCCTCCCTGCCTGGGAAACTCCATGCTCCTGTGTATGCTGTGCCAGGCACCCACAGGACACAGGTGTGGACTGGCACAGCCTTTCTGCCTAGCCATCGGCCACGGAGGCTGACAACGCTAGGCCCAGCACAGGACACAAAATAAAGGAGCTTTGTTGTCAACATCAATAGAAGGAAGGCCAGAGAGGGGTGGGTGGGCTAGTACAAAGGGTTAGTACAAAGTGCACAAATGCTCCGGATGGTATTATAATTCAAGAGTGAAGGCTGGGGGAGGGCAGAGAGGAGTGGGCGCGGTGGGATAGGAGGAGGAGGTTGGGAGACTCCTGAGGTCTTGGCTGTGCTCTGGCTTCACTCACTCAATACTTGGCATTAACCTCACTGCTAATACTCGCTGGACACGGGCCAAGAGCCATGTTAAGCACTCTGGACACAGTATCTTATCTGATCTTTACAACCCAATGGAGTGGTACTATTATTATCCCCACTTTCAGATAAGGAAATTGAGGCTTGGTGAGATTAGGTAAGATACCCATGGTAGAGCTATACTTGGGATCCAGCCTCAGCCTAGGTCTTTCTCAGACAGATCACTTTAGTTACTTCAGAAACACAATTCCGAGTTGGACAGGCTGAGCCACCCTTTCAAATTCCTGCCGGCCTACGAGGTTAACATTCACAGCAAGTTCATAGGAGCAGCCACCTGAAATTTATGTTTCATTGTGTTAGAAAGATTTTTTTTAAAGTAGTAATTAAATAGTAAGAGCATGTTTAACTACACATGCACCATGGCCTACAATATCCTGCTGTGGTTTCAATAGCACAGTCCAAATTTGGAAAGGCCTGTGTCACTCAACAGCTATCATTCCTCTGATATTCTTTGCAACTTCAAAAACGGGAAAATAAATACTGCTCAAAGCTCCACTGAAATCCTAATGAATTATAAACAGTATTCTTGAAGGATGCAAAATCAATTTCCAAGGTAATTATTCCTTAGAGACAATTATCTGAGTTTTCCTTTATGAAAAAAATATGATTAACACAAAGCACAGTAAAATTTATGGGCTTTTGCTTTAAAATACTGCACAGCCCAGCTGAGAAAAGATGTATTTATTCCCTTTCTCGGCATGACATTCAAATTTACATCACAACCAATGCTATAAAACACAGGTTTATTTTTTTTGTAGGTTAGATCTGCTGAATGCAGTGAGTATCGCTCCTACAGATGTGAGACGGGATTCACACCGCAAGAAAACAGAGGTTGCAAGTAAGTGCAAAACAAAGTGGGAATAATAAATAGCTACAGGATAAGGAATAAGTTAAAGGAGAGCCAGCTGGTGGTGGTTGTGAAATTAACCCATACAGAGATGTCCCCACACAGCCATTTCATGCTGTGACATTTAAAACATAAACCTTACTAATTTATATGATTCTTAAGTCAAGTAAAGGATATGCTCATAAATTGCAAGGCATTACTAATGACAATTAATTCAGATACATTCACCCTAAACACTGTGTTCTCAGGCTAATATATAATTAGCAATTGGTTTTCATTCAACCAAGAACTCACCAGCAGGACCAAAAAAACCTCTCACATGGATGAAGACACTGAGATATTTAATCTAATTATAGTAAAGACAATTCTCTACAAATTATGACTCACTGAGATGAAAGGGAAGTAGCCAGTGTGGGCAGCTGCGGGTTACACTGCTGTGCATGAAGACCTTCTGAGGAAGCCACGTCTGTATCCAAGCCTGGCCTGGGACATAGAGTGAGAGACCCTGTAGCCCAGAAGGCAGTGCAGAGCTGTTTTTGGCAGGCTGTCCAAGATTGGGCAAGACAGTGGAGTGGGAAAGATCTTCAGAAGCCATTCATTCTTCCCCAGAATCTCAAGATACATAAATAACATTCTTACCATTCATATATATTTTAAAATTTTATTTTATTTTTGTTTTGTTTTGTTTTTTGCTACTCAGAATCAAACTCAAGATGTTGTGCTTGCCAGGCAGGTGCTTATGCTGCTGAGCTGTATCCCCGGCCTTAAAATTTTATTTTAAAGAGAAAAAAATAAAACAAAATTTCAAAACAAAATGACAGTACAGTAACAACAATTAATACATTGTGTATTGTTGTCTTTAAATTAGTTACTCAGAGTATAAGATATAGGCATTTAACTATCAAAAAAATACTAGCACAAACTTTTCTTTTTAATGAACTAAGAGGAATTAGTAGTATAACTATCCTAACTGTCTTGTTCCTCTTACTGTTTTTCTCCCAGGGACCACTGAGAGACCACTGAGTCCCACAGGGAGACAATACTATGTTTACACATGTGAGTCTAATTTATTTCATTTATGAGTATGGTCTCAAGTTGCATCTATTTACCTGTAAAGGTCTCTAGTTTATCTTTATGGCTGAGTAGTACTCCATTGTATAAAAAGACCTCATCTTTTCTATCCATTCCTTGGTTAATGGGCATCTGGGTATTTTCAAAGTTCTAGCTATTACAAACTGTGCACATTTTTTGTCACTGTGGTATGATGCTTTGAATTCTTCTGGGAAGATACCAAGAGGGGGAATAGCTGGGTCACATGGGACATCTAATCTAGTTTTTTGAAGAATCTCCACACTGATTTCCACAGTAGTTGCCCCAGTCTGCACTCTCACCAAGAGTGGAAAAAGGTTCCTATTCCCCACAGCCCTGTCAGCATTTGCTTGATTTCTTGACTGGCTGATGTCTTGATAATAGCCAGTCTTTTTGGAGTGAGATGGAACCTCAGTGTTATTTTAATTTTCATCTCTCAAATGACCAGTGATACTGAACATTTTTTCATACATTTACTTGCTGTTTGTATTTCTTCATCTGAGAAGTGTGCATTCATCTCAGATGCCAATTTCTGGAATGGGTCATTGAATTCAGGGGGCCTAATTTTTAAAAAAACAATTCTTTATATGTTATTGATAGTAATCCTTTGTCTAAAGAACAGCTGGCAAACATTTTTTCCTACATCGTGGGTTGTCTCTTCACTGTGTTATTCCTACCATTTATACATGAGTGCATATTTAAAATAATAATTCCATAATAAAAGCATAGTGGGAGACTGAAGAGTGATAAAGCAGCACAGAATAAGCACTAAGGGTTCAAGATCAGTAAGTCCTCAAAGGGAAAAAGAACTGCAAGCTATACCTTGACATGATAATTATTTTGGATACTACTTTAACTTTAGTTAATTTCTTAGGGAAATCAAGTAATAAATCTGCCACACTAGATTCCCTATACTGTAAACTACAATTTCTATTCCTCCTGGCCTCTACAAAAGAACCTAGACTTCACAATAAAAAATGTGATGCAAGTTCACCGTTACTATTACAAATCTCTCAAAGCTTCTATAATCTCTTCATATCAGCATTTTGAAAATACGTCCTTTGCACTTCCTGGACTCATCTAAAGAAAACTCCTTTGTGATCTATGGTTGATAACACTAGAGGGATATTTCCCACTGAATCATTTACTCTAAACACTTTCTGACCTGAGAGGTCCATTCACTTTAGCCAGTGAAACAGCAGAACACTAAAATGAAGAGGTAAGAGCTGCATGTATTGGCAAAGCCTGGTAACGAGCGAACCACAGCTGGGGCTCCAGCGTATTCTGTCCTCACCCCCCACCAGCTGGGCCCCTCAGAAGCTTTCGCCAATTTCTCCCCCAGGTTATGCAAAGCGAACTCAGGCTCCCTTAAAAGAAAATGTTTCCCACACTGTGACGTATAAATGCCATCAGGATCACACATTTCCCTAGCCACGCCCTTGCCCAGGGCCATTTGCACTGTTTCTGGTGAGGAGGGGAGAGCTTGAGGAGAACAGAGGAGGAAGAGATGTAACAGCTTTGAGGCTTGTGACAACAAACAGTAACCATACCAGCTGCCTGCTTGTTGCAGCATCACCCACGGGAGGTGTGACACAGATGACCGCAGGGGTGGGGGTGGTGGTGGTGGTGATGAAAGACCCCTGTATTCTGTTTGTTTGTGGGTTGGGGACCACATCACCATGTATATACTAAAATTTGTTTCTTACGTCTAGTGGGAGTAGTCATAACATCCTAAAAGATAAGCACAATTTTCTCTCAGCTTTTCCTACCAACCCTCTCAGCAAATTTTGGGGGCAGGGGCATTACCTAAAGATCTTTCATAGATTTTCACTATCTGATACCCATTTCTAATTTCTATTTCCATATATGAGAGGGGCTTTCCATTAATTTGAGCATCATTTGCAAATAATTTTTAGAATCTTGTAATGAACATAGGCTGAAGTAATGTACTTTACCAAAACGAAGTCTCAGCATGACTCAAGCATGCAGCCCACACTTGGAATGGTGTGGCTCTCGTTATAACTTAGGGTGCAAACAGAATAGCAGTTTGAGAGTTCCGAGGTTTGAGAGGGGCAGGCAGAGCAAATGAGAGTCAATTACAGAGGCAGAAAAAAACAGGCAGCTTGAAAATGTGATCTGTATTTTTATTTGTCTTGGGGCAAGAGGTTAATTTTCTATAGCACCTTTATCAATATTGATTTATTTTCAAAGATCATTTTGGAAAAGCTAATGTCTTTGTCTTTTTAGATAAAACAGAATAAAAGATTCAAGTATATTTTAATTAAAAGCACCTTCTGAAATGTCAGCCACCTTCTAATAGCTAGAAAATAAATGCTTTGTTTTGACAAGCTAAATAAAACTGCTCTGAGAGCAGAGCTGCATACAGATGTCAACGAAGGCACAAAAGTCTGTCTTTCTACTACCTGTGAACTTGAAAATCTAAATTAATACACTTAAGGGGATTTTTCTGTTAAACAAAAATCATGAAGTCAGCCTTTTGATTAATGGCTACCTCGCTGAAATTAAAATGTCATCAGAAATATTTAAGCTCTGGCTCAGAATCTTTTTAATTTATAACAAGATATAGACTTTACCCTGCCAGTGTGGGATCTGTAAGCTGGATCAGGTCTCATGATGGACGGGCTCACTGTTGGCACCCTGCCAACCTCATCTAGAAGAACAGAGTCATGTTAAAATCCTACCTTCTGGAAATCACAGAAACTGACACGAAACTGCTGAATTAAGGCCAAAATGCATAAGCTGTTACAGAGCTTTTTAAAAATCCAAGAACACTTTGCCAGTGAAAACAAGTGTTTACAATGTGGTCCATTCAAAAAGACCCCATGCTTGGAGTCAGGAGACCTGTGACTGAGAGCTGGTCCCGCCGCTCACTCACTGCCTTACTCTGAGCAAAGGTGCCCTTGTTCTCACTTTTCACTGTTAAAGATAAGTTGGAGAAGAGATCACAAACGATGTGCTCCTTGGCCTAGACAGTGACTTAGAAAATGCTTGAATTAATTACCAATCTTTTCAGACTTGAAAAAATTTACATACAAATTTGGATAACTGGCTTCTTTTAAAAAAGGAAAGGGATGATCCGGCATTTGGCTGGTCTCACGCATCTGGTGCTGAGTGGCGGTGGGGATGCACCCCCTGCTGGGCACAGTTCCCACCACACCCTGCAGTCTTCAGCCTGGAGCCTGGACAGTTTTGCTCATTCCAGAGTTTCAGCCACACCGGACTCTGGTGCCACAAATACATATGAGTCACTCAAGGGCGCTCTGCAGAGATGCTTCCTATTCCTAGAAGACACAGATGGGCTCTCCAGGGCTATCTGCTTGTAAGGATACGGCAGGGCAGGGACAAAGAAAGGAAGTCCAGCTCCAGTACATTCTAATAAAAACACTGCTGTTCCAGCTTCTTTGAAGCTGATATATTAAAACATAAAAGGGGCGCTAAGTGAATATGCCTGTGGCTGCTTGCAACCACTTCTTCAGCTCTGTGAAGCAGTCCTGCTCCAGAATGGTATCAGGGTTGACTGACATCCAGAAAAGATGGAAAGAGAGAGACAAGAGTCACTTGGAGATGACACTGTGTAAATTCTAGGGTCCAGCGGGTCTCAAAGCCAGCTCATCTCTGCTGTCCCTCCCAAGCAACTCTGAAAGCTACTGGAGGACAGGTTTCTGAAACAATTTGTGACCGAAGACATCCAACACAGTCTACAACACTTAGTGGATGGCAAGTTTCAAGGGAGCATATCTCAGTTTTTGTAAGATATCTAATATGCTAACAGAACTTGCTACCTCCTAATGTCCATCAGTATATACTTTCTGTGGCAAGGACACCTGAAACTACAGTGCTCAAGAGGTCTATGAAGGGTGAGCTTGCCATCCTCTGGCATTGGACCACATAGTGCCAACCCCAGTGCTGGCTGGGGCCTGACTGCCACAACCCCAGGAGCAGGGTCTGGTGGTGGATAAAACGGGGTGGAGTTCTTTATGTCATATAGCTGTACCCTGGTATCCCAGAGAGCCACAGCTTTTGAAACCGTGAGGCTAAAAGGCCATGCATTTAGGAAACCAATCACTCATGTGAATCATTAACAAAACCTGCAAGACTGATGAAGAAGGGGGTGGGCACACATAGTGCAGCATTTTAAAAAAAATATCTCAGTAGACTTTACGGTTGGGAGCCTACATTGAGGCTCTTGAGGGAGCACTGAACTCCTGATTCTCTTAGGGCTGGACTTTGTTTTTCTTTCTATGCAGAGAACAGAAGGGCAGCTGGTTTCACTGCCCAAGATCTGCCCTGAGAGGACAATCTGAGAAAGGTCACCATTACGTCCTTTGCGCAGCTTTCCCGATTTTTGCTTTTGATACAATGTCTGTGTATTTTTATCTCTTTCCCTTCAACAAACCCTGCAAATGACAACAGTGGAAAGGAGAGACAAAAAGAAAAGAAGAAAAATAACCATGATGGGGACAACTGCAGAGCAGATCACAGAGGAAGAGGAGAGAAATTTCAAAGAATCTTTAAAAGGCAGAAAATAAGTAGATTATTAACCAACAAAGAGGAGAAGAAGCTTCCAGCTAAATGCTCACAGCCACTTGACATCACTGGCCCAGGCCAGGAGACCCCACAGCTGCTGTCCAGGCAGGGGATTGGTTGCCTACACCAAGCCATGGGACCGGGACTGACTCCCTTCAGACCTCCACCCCAGAGACTGCAGGGGCAGGAGGGGCAGACTGGGAAGGGTACCAGCTAAGCACAGGAAGGAGTAAGTGAAATCTGCTCTCTAAGACCCGAAGCACAGGAAGGAGTAAGTGAAATCTGCTCTCTAAGACCCGGGACTACGCCCTCGCATGCTCTGCTCTGCTGCCATCACACCCGGGGCCTGAGTCACTACCGTGGGGACACTGGAGTGGGCAAGAGTGCACACGAAAGCCCAGAAGACACAGACATCGCCCCCCATGCTTGTGGAACCTGCCACACATCTTCCAGGGCATTACTCTGCAGCTGCATGGCCAGCAATGTGACACCAGGCAGCCAAGGAAGCCTCTAGCATGAAAGAGGTTAGAACAGCTATAATTTTTCAGTGATACCGAACACCGTGCATTGCTAGATCACCAAATTAAATACTTCACAAAGTACTAAAGATAACTAAGCCACACTAAGGTCAGCACTGTTATTTCAACCAAAAGCTCCGTATTCTTTAAACTGAAAAGAAGGATGAGAAAAGAAGAGCTATAGCATCTTCTGTCATGGCAGAAGGCCAGCAGACAATGCCTGAAACTGACAAGTACATAACAGCAAACATATCATCTAGAAGTGAATGCTGGGGCAAATAATCATGTGTATATGCATACGAACTAATAAGGAACACGCTCTAAGAAACAGTGTAAAGTGAAAACGCCGGGTACAGATGTGTTTAATATACTTTTGTTGTGAATACTGACTGATCCTGTCCAATAGCTGTGGAGAGGATTTAACTCAGGGCCTTGCATGTGCGAGGCCTGTGCTCTACCACCTGCTACACACCCCGAGCTACCTTTGTTTTGCTTTACAAAGGTTACACATTTAGGCTCTTGTCTATGAAACATACCTGAAGCACATATAAAGCTGGAAGAGTGCAACTGGATTAAGCTCACCTGAAGCACATGCTTCCGTCCTGTTTATAAATTAGTCATCATGTGTTGGACTCATAACGATGGAGAAAATGACCAAAGTACTCATGGGGCACCTGACATGGGTGCAATACAACTCCATGGTGATGGTCTCCCTGGGTTATGCCCATGCCTGCTCTCTGGGGGAGATAAAAGAATGTCTATTTCTACTTATTGTATATCTGGGGGCTGGGGATATAGCTCAGTGGAATAAGTGCTTGCCTGGCAAGCGCAGGGTCCTGAGTTCGATCGCCAGTACCGCAAAAAAAAAAAAAAAA
>PVLD010004704.1:0-121883 GCA_004027595.1 Dinomys branickii | reverse complement strand
ATTGCATTGAATCTGTACAGCAGTTTTGGTAGTATGGCCATTTTTACAATGTTAGTTCTTCCTAACCATGAGCATGGTATGTTTTTCCATTTATTGAAATCCTCTTCAATCTCCTTTTTCAGAGTCTTGTAGTTTTCACTGAATAAATCTTTCACATTCTTTGTTAGATTGATTCCTTAGTATTTCAATTTCTTGCTTGTTATTGTAAAAGGTATGGTTTTCTCAATTTCTCTCTCAGTCTGTTTGATGATTTCTTTGTGGCAGCCGTTCTTTCAGGGGTGAGATGCAATCCCACTGTTGCTTTCATTTGCATCTTTTAGATGACCAATGATGTTGAACATTTTTAATATATTTGCCATTTGTATTTCTTCATTTGAAAAGTGTATACTCATTTCAGAAACCCAATTATTTTTTATGTAGTTATTTATTTATAAAAGCCCATTTTGTATTGGGTCATCGAGTTTGGTGGCCTGAACTCTTCCAATGCGTCATATATATTTGATAGAAGTCCTGTGTCTGAGATACTGTGGGAGTATCACTTATATCTCACAAAAATGTACAAATATTTCCAAACCATACACATCCATGTCAAAAAATAAATTGTGTTCATATGAGGCATTGAATCATTTATAATATTTTAAATTGGAAAACAAATATTATTCTGTAAACTTTTAGGTTTCCTCTGAAACTTTTATATCATAAATTGTTGTTTCATAAAATGGTAGAGTCTGAGTGAGAATAGGTACAATAAATTTCAAAATTGGTTCTTCCTCTAAAAAGTGTGTAAGTCTAGATTAAGTCACCAGTAATTACAATGCAAAATTTTCCAACAAAGTAATGATCTATGCTATTCACTGTTGTGTCTGTCTTTAGGGAAAGCCACAGGAATACATGATGGAAAATGACACTCAGACCTCTATTGACTTCATCCTTTTGGGCCTGTTGCCCCCATCAAGAGTTGGACTTGTGCTCTTCACTCTTATCTTTCTCATCTTCCTAATGGCCCTGGCTGGCAACCTGTCCATGGTCCTGCTCATCCTCCTAGACACCCACCTCCACACGCCCATGTACATCCTGCTCAGTCAGCTCTCCCTCATGGACCTTATTTACGTCTCCACCACTGTCCCCAAGATGGCTTCTGGGTTTCTATCTGGAAACAAGTCCATCTCCTTCATCGAGTGCTGGATTCAGAGTTTTTTCTTCACAACTTTCGCAGGTGCAGAAGCGCTGATCCTGATGTCTATGGCCTATGACCGTTATGTAGCTATTTGTTTTCCTCTACACTATTCCACTCGCATGAACAATAGGATGTGTGTGGTGATGATCCTGGGATCTCTGGCCATGGGTGTTATCAATGCCTGTGCTCACACATGGTACGTCTTTCATATTCCTTTTTGCCAGTCCAGAGTCATCAATCATTTCTTCTGTGATGTCCCAGCTGTGGTGACTCTTCCCTGCGTGGACACCAGGTACTATGAGTACATGGTGCTTGTGAGTGCCATTCTAATTGTCCTGTTTCCTTTCCTGGTTATTCTGTTGTCCTATGGTCAGGTGCTTCTTGCCGTATACCACATGCGTTCCAGGGAAGGCAGGAAGAAGGCCTATTCCACCTGCAGCTCCCACCTCACTGTGGTGACTTTTTATCATGCACCGTTTCTATACACCTATCTCCGCCCGAAGTCCCTCCGATCCCCAGCTGAGGACAAGGTCCTTGCTGTATTCTACTCCATCCTCACCCCAATGCTCAACCCTGTGATCTACAGCCTGAGGAACAAGGAGGTGACGGGGGCCCTGGGAAGAGTGACTCAGAGAATCTGCTCTCTGAAAATGTAGGCAATTTTATGATGCAATATTTTGAGTACTGGATACCACTAGAAAATAGTTCGTTCCGTGACTTAAGGAACTTAAATTAATCTTTAAGTTATAAAATTCTTAAGATAGGAATAAAAGTTATGTATTCAAGTTGGTAAGATTTTTTGCTTCTTCCCTTCCAAAATAATGAACTTACATTCATTATTAATAGGAGGATGGTATTTTTATTAACATGGAGAAATATAAAAGACAATGAGAAAACCATTCACATGTTTCAAAGCATGAGGTTTGACCTAAAACTTTGTGGAATGTTTAATTTTTACAAAAGTAACACAACGGAAATCATCACAATGTACACTCAAAATCTGCCACTCATTCGGACACATTTGTCACATATTTGTTGCCAATTTTGAACAGTTCTGGGGACCCTTTCCAGGCAGTAGCTGAGCTGTGCTGTCCCCTTTTACGTTCTGAATTAGTTCCAACGCGTTGCCTTTTGTGGTTACTCTGACCTTGAAGAAGAGCTGGAATTTGCATGGTGCCATGGCTGGTGAAGAATGTGGGAAAATCACAATTTCCCATCAGACAGCACAAGAAAGCAAATTTCACTGTATTTTCCCCAAATCTAATGATATCATGAAGAGGTTTGAAGAATTGTATCACAAGTAACCAGACCCATGTGCAAGTACGTATATCTGAAGGAAGGGCTAGAATATTGACAGGGAATAGAGTCCATGTGTCTTTTTCTTTTCACTTTTTAAAACATTGAAACATTTTTGTCATATTGCAATCACCTGCTGCATTAAGATCTTCATTCTACATTTTGTATAACTTAAACTTGTAAACTAGTCTAAATTAGAATAAATATCTGCAATGGTCAAGTATAACTGAACAGAGAAATTATTTTCCCTTTTATACATTAATTTACACTGTAGACATTCTATGCACTTTTCAAACATTTATCATCATTCATGTTAATTTTCATTGAGGGAAAACTCTTATGCCATATTTCTTTTTTTTTTCCATCTTAAAGACAATAGAAACATATCAAAAGCAATGAAGGAAATACATAATTATAAAGAAGATAATAGGCAATTGACAATGGTTACTGTATTACATAACGTTATCTTGAAGTCAATTACTCAGTTATAGAAATAAAGGCATGTAGAGTTGATCAATCAGTTTTCTCCACTCTCATCTCCATTGTTACCCCACCCAAGCAGTGGCCTTCCCTCTGATAATAACTACATCTTGGATTATTTACTCCCTCCGGCTTTCATATTGGAAGACACATGGCCGTTTCAAATTATGCTGTAACAAACATGGGTGCACACAAATTACTATGGCACTAGGTAGAAAAACGACCATCCTCAAAGACAGTAGACAGGCAGGGACACAGTCACACTATGGTCAGCACCCCACTGACAAGCCCTCGAGGCCTTCAGGGATCCAGTCAAGTCTGCAGTCTTTCTTCAAGATACATATGGCAACTTAGACCAATAAAGACAATGAGTAAGTATCATAGACATTCAGAAGCATCACTGAGAAAGAATTAGGAGAGTTTCCATTTTCTGTGACACAGACAGGGTTACCTTACTGGATCCTGTAGAAATTATATAGGAAACTATCCTCCCCGTGGTTAGTAATGACATCTGGGAAAAAAACAATTCATTTTCTATCTCTGTGTAGAAATGATTTCCATTCATATCTGTGTATTTCTAGTAAAACCAGCATTAATTGACCACACATGAAAAGAAAAAATGTAGGAAAAGAAAAAGGAAAAGCCTTCCTTGTCCAACCTATGGCAGCAGTGGTGACTGCTGTGACCCTCTGGGGGACAGTGACATTCCAGAGCAGAAGGTCTGTGATTGAACAGATGACATGAACATGACCATGAACACAGAGAGTTTGCTTTGGTACTGATTAACTAGCATGTTGGGTTACAATACACCAAAAGAGTGGCACTTGTTTCTCTCAATTCTTTTGAAGGCACAATATCTCATCATGAGAAGTTTCATGCTAACATAATAATATGGAAAAGGGCCGTAATTTCTTCTTTGTGAAAATGTCACGTCATCTCACTCATTTGATGGTCAAGTTAGAGAAATATAAATATGGGTGTTGGTGCTGAGCACGAATCTCTAAGTACTTACTAAGCACTTACTACTCCCTGGGAGACAAAAGCTCCCTGTCCAAAGTGGAGAAACAGTGGAGCAGATGAAGTTGAGTCTGCCCCTGTGTGCCTTCACTGCAATAGTGAGAGCCCATGTAAAGCTTTCCTCTTCTTGGGTGTTTTATGATTTTAAAGAGTTTTCAGTCTGCACTTCTAAGGTTACTCCTACCTTCCTCTGGGAATTGTTCTCTCTGGTGCCCTTCTTTCTCTAGCAATCCATTCAAATAGAATTTGGAATCTGATATGGTCAGCTAGAGCGTTTAGCTGAAAGCTGAGAAGGGAGTTCATTTCAACTGGAACAGCACACAGAGTGCTCTGAAGTGGTGGAACCCTAAAGAGTGACTATGACGAGGAAAATCTGCTCTGAAGTTTGCCATGCTGGGTGGCTTCCAACACACCTCTGAAAATGAAGTGTAGAAGGCACTATTTTCCCAGAATGTGAGTGGCCTCAAACCCTGGGACCAAGAGTCCTGGTCCTTCACACTGGGTGTGTTTCCCTCCAACACGTCCTTCCCTCCCAAGACAGTGCCCTGTGAGTGGCCCTACCTAGGGTGAAATCTGGGTCAGGAAATTAATGCACTTGTGGTCACGGCAGGGGTGACAAGGATGGGGAAATGTGTGCCGAACACTGAAATGTTTACTGATAGTATCATTCCTTTATTCACTGGTTTATTTTTGAAATCATGTCCCTGTGCAAGGACATTTATTTGCATTTTATATCGCTTCTAAATGATTATTATTATTATTTTCATCTACCACAGATTCCTGCATCATATACACAGTGTAGTAATATCCTCTGAGTTAGGAAAATACCTCTGATGTGGAGTGTCACTAGTGTCCTTTTTTTCAAATTTGAAAATGTTAGGCTGAATTTCCCTATGGAGCTGGGAGACGAATATATACTTTGTCACTTTGTTATTTCTTAGCTGATAATCCTGGTAGTTCAGTTTCTTCCCTAAAGACACACAAACCTCTCTTGCATGATTTTGGCAGGAGTCACTGAGGATACTGTATTTTCTGTGCTGTCTCATGAAGACAGAGCTCTGATGCCTGTCACCCGTCGCCTCAGTCCTGCAGAGGGATTCAGCCTGTGGAAGCACCACAGAGGTCACAGAGGGTGAAAGGGCAAACCAAGAATGCCCTTAAAATGGAGAGGTACAGAGTGGGAAAGGAAGGAATTTGGGACATGTGAGAGAGCACTGATGAATTCTGAGGTTGAACAGGACAAGTAGCAATCAACACACAGCCATGCACTGGCATGTACACACACACTCACTTACACAGAGATACAAATGTTCCACACATGTGAGCTATCTGGCAAAATCAAGGGTTTATAGAGAAGGGCTGTGCTTTCTCACAGATGTGGGGGATTTTCAGTTTAGTTCATGTAGAGGTTCAATCTGGAGAGATGAACAGATATAGAGATGGACACCAGTGATGGTCATAGGGAAAAGTGCACACACTTCTTAGAACCTTATTGAAATACACTCTATTTTAGTAGCATGAAAAAGAAATTTTAAAATGTTCTGAACCTACAGGGATTAAACTACTGAAGTACTTTCAGCAGTTTGAAGATTGAATATTCTTGAGCATTGGTAGATGATGGAGGACAGGCAAGATGTATGTCTCAAAATGAGACTGGCATTTGCTGAGCTCCCGCCAAGTGTGGAACTGCTGGGGCAGCACAAAGCTCCTGGAGAGAGGACAGTAGTAGTAGATGCAGCAGTGCCACTGGGTGTGCAGGCCACAGGTTCATCACTTGAAGCGTGCAGGTGATAGGTGAGGCTTCATTGTGCCAGGACCAGCTCAGATGCTCCACGTGCAGCTGCGAGGCTCCAGCAGAGGTCGGGCCTAGAGCAGTGTGGTTCGCAGTGAGAATCCCTACTTGATGGCGGGAGGATCTGTAATGTGTTGGTGGAGAGAAGTTCTGTAGGATAAGGAACCTCCTGCCATGGGAGGGGTTGCATCAGTCAGTGTGCTTGGGAATGAATTAGTGTCCCCATTGCTGCAACCATGGAGAATTTTATCAAGTAGCTTAGAAGAGGTGAGGCAGCAGCAGAGCAAAGATGAAAAAGGGTTCAGAGATTTAGATTCTGTTGGGAATGATCAAGGCCTTGATGTCCTTTTAGAGTTGAATAAAGAATTAAGATCTCTTCCAGTGTTCACATGACAGAGAAGAGAAACATTATTACAGCAAATAATTTTCAATGATTTAGCAAGGGTGCATTTGATATTGACTGTAAATTGCAGACAAAATGCAGGTCACTTCATTTTCAGAATATAACTCTACATGCTCAGCGAAATGCAGTACGAGATGCCAATATGTTCACGCTTCCATCTTCAGACTCTTAGCGTCCAGGCAGATCGTACACATGGAGGGCTAGAGCCTGCTGAGGAACTAGTACAGCCCCCTGCTCAGAGTCTGCTCTGGTCATGGAGACAAGGCCTGGATGAAGTCTGTGCTCCCTGGCCCTTCCTATGTCTGTCGCTCCCTTTCTCTGCTTTCCATCCACCATGAACGAAGCTGCTCTTCTCAGCCCCACTTTTTCTGCCAGATGCTTCAGTTTGGAGACAGAAACCCAGGAACCAATTAGCTGAAATGTGGGACAATTGAACCTTTGCCTCTCCATGTTGTGCATGTCAGGTACTTAGTCACTGCACACCCGAGTCACCTCATACACAGTCTTCTAGTTTCTAAATGTGAGGATGTTCAATCTCTTTCTTGGCAAAGCAAAACACCTTTCCTGGCCATCAGGGTAGGGAAGCTTCATTTGTCTTGGTGCCTTCAAAAGTTTAATATGTTACAGATGTGTAAGCTGCACTGTGATAGACATAGCATTGATTTACCTAAAATACTGATGTGATTCTGCTTCTCTGTCTGTTAACTATGAATACTGTAACACAAACCAAAATACAAAAGGCAAAGTACTGCAGTAAATCCTTTCTCTCCTATTGGTGTGTCAAGGAATGGAGGATCTTGTATTCACGTTAATTACAAATTATAAAAATGGGAATACTATACAAGTTAATCAATACTGAACTGACAAAGAGTTTACTATGTCAAATTTTGGAAAAAATGTTAAGTTCTCAAGTATTTTTATACACAGTTTAAACACTTCGTCAGTGTCAAATGAAGGATTTCAATGTGATTTCATTTTATTTTTAATTCTCTCAGTTAAGAATACGCTGGTTACATGGAGTATTGAAATGTGAAGATCTCTCTCCTCTTCTATTCTGACAGCAGCACTTCTGTTTGACCACAGTTGAGGACCACATGCATCCCAGGCGCAGCCTAGAGACCCTGGTACTAAAGTACTGAAGGCCACCATTTCCCCACCATCACAATTATGGTCTGAGCCATGCACCCCGGGAATTCCCTGGGGATCCTGGACTCAGTGGTCCACAGCCTGCTACCAACTGGGGATTTGCTTGACATCCAGGTGAACTAGAGTCCTTCAGTCCTTCCGTGAGATGCCTGGGTAGTGTGCAACTCAGTCATTTCATCTAACATCCAAAATGACAAGTCATAGTAGCAAAATGCAGTCTCAGAATCTCATCTCCATCTAGAACAAGTCCAAGAGACACTGACATAGGGGAACTAGGAAGCCACATACCTGAAATCTCTGAAATGATTGCATCTGAAGTAAAGAAACAACTCCATCAGGCCATAGAGGAGATCAGATGCAAAATGTTTTCTCAGGCAAAATATGACATGATGGTAATAATGAAAGAAATGTTCCATACATCTAGAGAAGAGACAGGTAAAATCATGGGTGAATATAGAAAATGGATGGAAACATTACATGAGAAATTTAGGAATGAAATGGAATGCATGAAACAGACTTAAAGAGATTTCCTGGAAGTCAACACTTCCATCGACAGCTTGAAAAATTGCTTGAATGAAGCCGAAAATAGAATTTCAAATCTTGAAGACAGCATGGCAGGTAGCGATTGTGAAAGATGGATCTATTAAAATCATCAGGGATCCAGGAGAAAACAATCCAACAGCTGCAAGATAAGGCAAAGAGAAATAATGTCTGAGTAATAGGAGTCAATGAAACAGCAGGAAGCAACACAAATGACACAAAAGAATATTTGCAGAAATAATAGCAGAAAATTTCCAAGCATTGAAAAAGATTCCAATGTATTAGGTAAATGAGACATATAGAACTCCAATGAGCCATAACCAAAATAAAATGACACCTAGACATACAATAATCAAGATCTCAGATATCCAGCAAAACAACAGAACCTTAAAAGCTGCTAGAGAAAAGAAACAGATCACCTATAAAGGAAAGCCCACCAAAATCACAGCAGACTTCTCAACACAAACCATGCAATCGAGAAGAGCTTGCAATGAGGTATTACAGGTTCTGAGACAAAACAGCTTCCAACCGAGACTGATGTGTCCTACAAAATTATCCCTCAAGTTCAATGGAGAAATAAAATATCTCCACAATAACGAACAATGAAGAACTTCATGAGTGCCAAACTAACCTTACAAAGAGTGCTAAAAATTATTCTAGACAGGGAAAAGAGAGACCACAATATCAAGAACAACAATAGAAAGGAACCCTCAAGCAGAGAAAGCAATTAAACCGATGGCAAAAGTAGGAAACCAACAGGAAGTAAATAGTATGACAAGGATAAGCCAACATATATCAGGTATAACCATTAATATAAATGGCCTCAGTTCACCAGTACAAAGAAACAGAGTGGCAGAATAGATTAGGAAACAAAATGCCACAATATGCTGTATACAGGTAATACGCTTTACTCAAAAGGAAATTCATAAACTGAAAGTCAAAGGATGGAAAACAATGCTCCATGCAAATGGCTCCCAGAAAAAAGCTGGGATAGCTATTGTACTTGCAGAGAACATAAACTTCAAATTGAAAACAATCAAAAGAGATAAAAAAGATCACTACATACTAGTTAGGGGACAACTGCCAGAGGGAAACACAACAATCCTAAACATGTAGGCACCAAATATTGGAGCACCAAGCTATGTAACTCAAATCTTACAGACAAGAAAACCAAATAATCAATAACACTATTGTAATAGGGGACATCCACACCCCTTTGACAGAAAGAGCCAGGTCAACTGGACAAAAAATCAGCAAAGAAATAACAGACCTGAACCAGATCTGCGAACAAATGGACTTAGTAGATGTATACAGAGTTTTCCACCTCACAACATCATAATACATATTTTTCTCAGAAGCAAGTGAGACTTTTTCCAAAATAGTCCACATTCTAGCCCATAAAGCACACCTACCAAAATGCAAAAGAATTGACATTATCCCACACATATTATTGGACCACAGTGCAATGAAATTGATAATTAATGACTAAAGGAACTCCAAAAACTCCACAAACACTTGGAAATTGGACAAGAACCTCATGAACAACCAATGGGTCACAAAAGAATTTAAAGAAGAAATTAAAACTACCTACAAACAGATGAAAATGCAAATATAATCTACTGGGATCTCTGGGATGCAATCATAGCAGTTCTGAGAGGGAAATTGATTGTGGTGAACTCACATATAGCAAAAACAGAAAGAGAATAAATAAATAGCCTAATGCTGCAGCTCAAACTTTTAGAGAAAGAACAAGTCAAGCCCAAAGCTCAAAGAAGAGAGGAGGTTATAAAGATTAGAGCAGAAATTAATGCAATGGAAACGAAGAAAACCCTACCAAAAAATAAATTAAAAAGATGGTTCACTGAAAGAATAAATAAAACTGATAAACCCCTAGCCAACTTTATCAAAACAAGAAAGGAGAAAACTCAAATTCATGCAATAAGGAATGAAAAGGATGAAATCACTACAGGGCCTACAGAAATTCCAAAGATCATTAATACCTGCTTTAAAAATCTTACTCCCATAGGTTAGCAAACTCAGAAGAAATGGACTGATTCCTAGATATGTACAAATTATCAAAGTTGAATCAGGAAGAGACAAAAATCCTGAACAACTCAGTATCAATTAATGATATAAAAAATGTAATTAAAAACTTATTGACAAAAAATAGTCCAGGCCCTGATGGGTTCACAGCAAATTCTATAAAATATTCAGAGAAGATTTAATGCCAACAAGCTTCAAACTGTTCAATGAAATTGAAAAGGAACCAATTCTCTCTAACTTACTTATGGAAGCAAATACTATAGTGATAACAAAACCTGAGAAAGACCAAACCAAGAAAGAGAACTACGGATCAATCTCCCTAATGATCATAGATGTAACGGTACTCAATAAAATACTAGCAAATGGAATGCAGCAAATCATAAGGAAAATTACAAACCATGAAAAGGTTGGATTCATTCCAGGAATACAGGGATGGTTCAATATTCACAAATCAATTAATGAAAAAATTTTAACTGGTTGCCCCTCAGACAAATGTCCTATATCTAGAAAATATAAAGAATTTAAAAACAGCAACTGCCCCAGATTCACAGATCCAACCCTAAAATGGGCATCTAAAACTAATATACACTTCTTAGATAAAGAAATACACATAGCAAATAAATACATGAGAAAAGGCTCAACATCACTAGTCATTCAATAAATGCCAATTAAAACAATGTTGATATGTCATTTTACCCCTGTAAGAATGGCTAGCATTAAGAAATTCAATCACAAATTCTGGCAAGGCTGTGGAGAAACAGGAACTCTTCTCCACTGCTGGTGGGGATGCACACTGGTGAAGCCACTATGGAAATCAGTTTGCAGATTCCTCAGTAAACTAGGTGTAGAGGTCCCATTCTACCCACCTATTCTCCTTCTGGGTGTTTTCCCAGAAGATCTAAAAATATCAAATCACAGTGATATAAGTGCAGCCATGTTTACAGCAGTATAATTTGTAATAGCTAAATCATGGAAGCAACCAAAATGTCCATCCACTGAGGATTGGATAAAAAAATTGTGCCATTTTTATGTAATGGAATATTACTCACCTATAAAGAAAGACAACCTTGAGGCTTTTATAGGTAATTGGTCACAACTAGAGACCATATTCATAAGTAAAATAAATCAGCTGTACATGAGTAAACAACATATTGTATCACTAGTGTACAAAGCTGAAAGTGGAAATATAAATTAGGAGGTAAGATAAACATTGTGAAATGAAAGGAAACTGCTGAAAAGTCATGAGCTACTGGGATGAAGGGAAAGACAAAAGGAAGAGATAATTATGTATGAATGTATATGCAAGGTAGCTATAATAGTTGTACTACTGACTTATGTCACTTTATTGTAAGGAACAGCTAATGATTAGGAGTTTGATGAATCTTGCATATCTATGTTTTTTTTCTGAGTGTACACTTTGAAGCTATCAATATATAATACAACAACCATGGTGAATTCCGTCACCTTGTCTGTACTATTCTTGTGCAACTTTGTAAATGACTGTCTATTTGTTAATATGTTTTCATTCTTTTATCTTTAAAATAAAAAGTAAACCTGTAGTTCAAAAAATTCAAGAATCCAGAAAAGACGGATAATTTCTAGATATGTATAAATTACAAGTGGACAAAGAAGACACAAAAGCTCTTACTAATCCAATAGCATACAGAGCAGAGGCAGTACTAAAAACCTAACCAAAGAAGACAGACCCAAGATCCGATTGATCAAACACTGATTATACTGGAGCGCCAGGCCTACTCTCCTGCTAATAGTCTTCAATCTCATTAAGAAAATTTCGAAATAAAGAATTGTCTTGGTTACATTTTTCTCATTGATGAGACAAAATACCCAATGCCCAAAATGAAGGAAGGAAAGGTTTATTTAGCTTACAGTTTGTGGAGGTTTCAGTCCATACTTCGCTGATTCTGAGGTCTGAGGCAGATTGGCACATGGCAGAGGGCAAACGTTCATGGCAGCAGAGCACAGCAAAAACAACCAGCAAAAGGGAGGAATGGCTGCAAGCAGGCACTTTCCTACCCTTACATGTAAGCAGGCTATCCCCACGCAGGGGTCGTGAACCTCTCACACAATCTCTATCCTGTCCTCTTCCACAGGCTCAGGATGTGTACAAAGTAAGCACCTGGGCTTCCTGCTGAATCACTCAGCCAAACCTCTAGACTCACCAAGTTGACACAAAGTATCAACTATAACATTCCACCCCCTTGTCAACTTGGCAATCAGACACATTTCCTTAAACCAGTTTCCAAATACAAAGACGAGCTTATATTAGAACCACAACATTTTGCCCCTGTACAAATGAAATTAAACACAACATTTAAAAGCAGAAAGTAAACATTACCATTCCAAAAGGCACCAACAGGGGAATATAGAGCATTGGTACCAAAGCAAGTCCAAAATCCAGCAGGGCTAACATTATCTGAAGCAATGTGTGGCAAATTGTGAGCTCCAAAGGGCTTGCCTGAGTCCACCTCTATGGCACTTCTGGTGCTTACAGCTTCCATGGCTTCTCTCTCAGGGTCACTTTGCTCCCCCCTTGCAGTTTTCCTCAGATGATCCACGGTCCTGGCTTTTCTAAACTTCTGAGGTCTCGAGGGCACCTTTTGATTCACACTCACAGCCTCACACACTGCCCTCTCAGGGGCACACTTCCTGGCCTCCCAGGCCTTCTGAAATCTGGGTGGAAGCCTCTTTAACCTCAGAACTTTTGCATTTTCCTTGCACCTAAGCCAGGGCCACGTGGATGATGCCAAGGTCTGCTGCCACCTGGAGCAGTAGCCAAACTTTCCTCTCTCTTGGCCTTAGGGTTCAAGTGCCTGGATTGCTGGACACACTGAACCCAATGCTGAGGAGCAAATTCTCTATGCCACCTCCATTCTGGAACCTGGTGCGGCCGCTGCTGCCATTCTGGAACATGGTGCTCTTTAGCTTCCTTCTCAAGGAAGCGTCTCTTACTTTTAACAGTTTTGAGGCTGCAAAGTGTGGAGACTTGCTGCTTGTGATGCGCTCAGGCCATCATTTCCATTCTCTTGTTCTTTCATAGCAATAGAGACCTCCTCAGTCCTTTTTGGCTGAACTCACTACATTTTAAATCATCCTGCTGGGCTCTTTTCTCTTGATTGTCAGTATAAATCTGGTTAAAAGCCCATAACAATAACCATGTCACTGCCCCAACATTCGACTGACTTGAAATTCCTTTTGCCAGATTAATCAGTTCACTGCCGCCCTTAATCTCAGTCTTAAGCAAAGTCTCCAGACACGAGCAAAATGTAGACAAACTTTCTGCCAACCCATAGCATACATGATCTGCAGTCCAACAACCAGTGAAGTCCTTCCCAACAGAAACCTCCTGAACCTGGTCTTTACCAGCAGGATTTCCATCAGCCTTCTGGTCTTCTGAGCTCTGACCACACATCTCCAAACCTTTCCAAACTCTTTCCACAAGCAATTTCCAAGGCTCTTGAACAACATGGTCAGGTGTAGTGACAGCAACAACCCCAGTCCCCTGGCACCAAATTCTGTCTTGGTTACTTTTTTCTCATTGCTGAGACAAAATACCCAACGCCCAAATGAAGGAAGTTAAGGTGTATTTAGCTTACAGTTTATGGAGGTTTCAGTCCATACTTGGCTGATTCTGAGGCAGAGTGACACATGGCTGAGGGCAAGCGTTCATGGCAGCAGAGTACAGCAAAAACAACCAGAAAAAGGGAGGAATGGCTGCAAGCAGCCTCTTTTCCTTCCCTTACATTGTAAACAGGCTACCCCCACCCTGGCATTGTGAACCTCTCACACAATCTCCATGCCCTCCTCTTGCACAGGCTCAGGGTGTGTACAAAGCACACACCTTGGCTTCCTGCTGAATCACTCAGCCAAACCTCTAGACTCCCCAAGTTGACACAATGTATCAACCACAACAAGAATACTTCCAAACATATTCCTACAACCCACCATTACCTTGATTCCACAACTGGACAAAGACTGAACTGAAATGGAAAAGTACACCAGTTTGACAGTGAAAGTGCTTACAAAGAATCTCAGCAAGTTATTGGTGAAAAGTGTGCACAAATCATTAAAAAACTTGTATCATGACCAAGGAGGTGTCATCCCAGGAATGTAAGGATTGTTCAATCTATGGAAAACAGAAACAGGGATAAAATCACAAGGTCACCTCAGTAGACACAGAAAAAAACCCTTAAACAAAGCCAAAAGCTATTCAACTACAATTCCTGATAAAGTAGAAATGGAAGGTCATTATCTCAACCTAGTAAGAGCTATTTAGAACAAACCTACTGCCAATACATCTGTTATGGTTGCTACATTGTGTCAAAGTGGGGAGTCTAGAGGTTTGGCTGAGTGATTCAGCTAGAAGCTGGGTTGCTTACTTTGTTTACATCCTGAGCCTGTGGAAGAGGAGGGCAGGAAGATTGTGTGAGTGATACACACCCCCTGGTTGGGGCTAGCCTGTTTACAATGTAAGGGAGAAAAAGATCAGGCTGGCCTGCCTGCCATTCCTCCTTTTTTCTGGTTGTTTTTGCTGTGCTCTGCTGCCAATAACGTTGCCTTCTGCCATGTGTCACTCTGCCTCAGAACCAGCCAAGTATGGACTGAAATCTCCACAAGCTGTAAGCTAAATAAACCTTTCCTTCCTTCATTTTGGGCACTGGGTATTTTGTCTCAGCAATGAGGGAAAAGTAACCAGGACAACATATAAAATTGAAAACTGAAAGCTTTTTGTCTAAAACCAGAAATAAGACAAATATCTGCAGTATCATCACTCTTTTTGCATATAGCCTCCAAAAATTCTGCCAAAGGTGCCAGAAATGACAAAAAGTAAAATTCTTACTACTTTAATAACTTCAGGTCATATGTTCTTTGATATATGAAAGAATATATTACACAAAAAGTATATATTACACAAGAAGTCTCTAAGAATTACTAAATAGATTTACCAAGGTGGCAGGAGTTGAACTCAACATAATAAAATCAATAATGAATAAAATAGCCAAATGATATATATTTGTCTTGGTTACTTTTTTCTTGTTGCTGAGACAAAATACCCAACACCCAAAATGAAGAAAGGAAAGGTTTATTTAGCTTACAGTGTGTGGAGTTTTCATTCCATACTTGGCTGGTTCAGACGCGGAGTGGCACATGGCAAAAGGCAAATTGTTCATGGCTGCAGCACACAGCAAAAACCACCAGAGCAAAAGGGAAGAATGGTTGTAAGAAGCCTCCTTTTCTTCCCTACATTGTAAACAACCTACCCTACCCAGGTGTCGTGAACCTCTCACAAAATCTCCATGCCCTCCTCTTCCACAGGCTCAGGATGTTTACAAAGGAAGCACCCCAGCTTCCTCCTGAGTCACTCAGCTAAACCTCTAGATTCCCCAAGTTGACACAATGTATCAACCATAACATTCCACCCCTTTTCAACTTGGCAATCATATACATTTCCTTAACCCATTTTCCAGATACAAAGCCATTATATTACATTAGAACCACAATATTTTGCCCCCATACAAATGAAGAATAAACACTTCAAATATTTAAAGGTACAAAATAAACATTACCATTCCAAAAGGTACAAACGGGGATACAGAGCACTCGGAACAAAGCAAGTCCAAAATCCAGCAGGGCTAACATTATGTCTTATAATTCCACATCCAGCATCTGAAGCAACTTGTGGCACATTGTAAGCTCCAAAGGGCTTGCGTGAATCCACCCCTATGGCACTTCTGGTGGTTACCGCCTCCAGTTTCTCTCTTAGTTCTGCTTTGCTCCCCAGTTGCACCTTTTCTCAGATGATCCATGCTCCTCTCTTTTCTAAACTTCTGAGCTCTCCAGGGCACCTTTTGATTCACACTCACAGCCTCACATATTGCCCTCTCAGGGGCACACTGCCTGGCCTCCCAGGCCTTCTGAAATCTGGGTGGAAGCCTCTTTAACCTCAGAACTCTTGCATTTTCCTTGCACCTAAAGCCAGGGCCACTTGGGTGATGCCAAGGTCTGCTGCCACCTGGAGCAGTAGCCAAACTTTCCTCTCTCCTGGACTTAGGGGTCGAGTGCCTGGATCCCTGGGCACACTGAATCCAATGCTGAGGAGCAAATTTTCTCTCATGCCTCCATTCTGGAACCTGCTGTGGCTGCCGCCGCCATTCTGGAACTTGGCACTGTTTGGCTTCCTTCTCAACAATAGAGAGCTCCTCAGCCATATCTTTGCAATCCACAGTTTCACTGGAACTTGCTTTCTGGCCAAACGCACAACATTTTAAATCATCCTGCTGGGCTCTTTGCTCTTGATTGTCAATATAAATCTGGCTAAAAGCCCCGAACAATAGCCATGCCACTGTCCCAACATTCAAGTTCCTTGAAATTTCTTTTGCCAGATTAATCAGTTCGCTGCTGCCCTTAATCTCAGTCTTAGGCAAAGTCTCTGAACACGAGCAAAATGCAGACAAACTTTCTGCCAAGCCATAACATACATTATCTGGAGTCCAACAACCAATGCAGTCCTTTCCAACAGCAACCTTCTGAACCTGGTCTTTATCGGCAGGATTTCTATTGGCCTTCTGGTCGTCTGAACTCTGACCAAAATCTCCCATACAGAATAACCGAAGGCGTTCCAGCTGTACTCTCTCAGGCGACATCGCCAAACCTTTCCAAATTCTTCCCACAAGCCATTTCCAAAGGTTCTTGAACCACATGGTCAGGTATAGTAACAGCATCGACCCCACTCCGCTGGTACCAAATTCTGTCTTGGTTACTTTTTTCTTGTTGCTGAGACAAAATACCCAACACCCAAAATGAAGAAAGGAAATGTTTATTTAGCTTACAGTGTGTGTAGGTTTCAGTCCATACTTGGCTGGTTCAGAGGCAGAGTGGCACATGGCAGAGGGCAAACTGTTTATGGCGGCAACACACAGCATAACCCACCAGAGCAAAAGGGAAGAATGCCTGCAAGCAGCCTCCTTTTCTTCCCTACATTGTAAACAACCTACCCCATCCAGGGGTCGTGAACCTCTCACACAATCTCCATGCCCTCCTCTTCCACAGGCTCAGGATGTTTAAAAAGGAAGCACCCCAGCTTCCTCCTGAGTCACTCAGCTAAACCTCTAGATTCCCCAAGTACATTTGACACAATGTATCAACCGTAACAATATTATAAAGAGATTTTTTAAAAACAGAAGATCAGGAGATAGAAAAAGAGACATAAAGGATTAAAATCTGTTGTGTCCATGTATCAGGTTTCTACATTTAATATAATTATTAGGTAGTTCAAGGATATACTAATAAATATTTAAAAATCATCAGTTTTTCAAGTGTACAAATATTGAAATATCTACCTTTTGACTGCAAAAATTTTTTTCAAGAATAAAAATAATGATATTTTTAAATCCTTCAAAAGAAAATAGAGTGATAGTATAATTGCCTAAGATAAGGTATAATTAATTTGTTACCTAGAAACTTTGAGATAAGCAGGGTATGGTGGTGCATGCTGGTAATCCCAGCACTCGGGAGGATGAGGCAGGGGATCCTTGCGAGTTCAAGACCAGACTGGGCTACAAAACGAGATCAATGCCAGCCTGAACTTCATAGCAAGTTCCTGTCCCAAGAAGCCAAAACAGCAACAAAAAAGAAACTGAGATATTTGTGAACATGAGTCATTATACTCAATAAAAATTTTATTTGTTAATATTCTGTTATTAATTCACTTACACGTCTTTAATTATAACACCCTATTATCTATTTTAATAAGATAAATGTTGTTCATAACTTAATGGAAAATTGCAATAGAAAGAAGATATTGTAATCCTACTCAGTTCAGTTTATGTGATTCTCTAAAATTTTCTAGTTTTTACTAAACTCACTTCACTTTACATTCTTCTAGTGCAAACAAAATGGTAAATAAAATAATATATGTGGATAAATCATAACCATGTATCCACTGAATGACAACATGAGAACAAAACAGGCCCTGAGAAAGGGCAGAACAGGATGTTCTGAGTGAGCCTGTCTATTTTTCCCACCCATCACCCTTTGCAGCTGGTGAGCAACCCAGTGCCTGGCAGCACTCTGCCCTCACCTTGGCCTCAGGCCGGGCCATGTCCACAGTGACCAGCCCTCTCCTGTGCGGGTCTCAGGGGACATTTCCCAGGCACAGCCCATCCTTACACTCAGAGCGCAGCTACAGAAGGACAAGAGTCCCCGTGCTGCTCAGTCTCCTTGGAGGTGGCTCTAGTGCCAAGTGCCTGCATGAGAGGTGAGTATGTACATTTCCAGGAGCAGTACTCAAAAACTCACTGAGAAAATGAAGGTGTTTGCCTGTGACTGTGGGCTAAATGTCAGCTTTAGTGGGTCATATGATCTGGAAGAGGTGATCTGGTCTTGCAGGTGCTAGAGGGAGAGTGGATTCATCCTGTAACTTCACAGCTGAAAGTGCTGTGTGTGGGGAGCGGGATGGGAGGGGTCACTGAAGGTGACTTTGGAGCTCAGGTCGCTGTTGATGCTCTTTCCCACCCATTGAGCTTCATCCTCCACAAACAGCACCACGATCTTTGTTTATCTGGCCCTTCAGCTACGAGATTCCTGTCTTGCCGTCAGCTGCCTACCAGACAAAACCCTCAGCCAAGTTAAACCTCTCTTCTTTCTGCTTTGTATCTGGAGTACTCTTCAGCATGCTGAAAGCTGATCAGTGCCACAGGTAACCCAGGAAGTGAGTGTTTTAAAGTGGGAAGAAATGTGGTCCTCATCCTAATTTTATTTGTATATTATGTATTATACACAATGGAAACCATGTTATGTTCTTAAGACACCTTAGTTTCAGAGAGCTTAGACATTAAACTGGAGGACAAGTCACCATAATTGTCATACCTCTGTGCAGCACAGCTCCTGGGTTATGAGATACAGGCAACAGAAACTGACTTAAATGCTAACCTGGGGCGTGTTATCTGCACAGAACGGCAGATGGGGTCCCTGGAAGTGAGGAGAGCACACTGTGCTGCACCTGACGTCCACGGACACCAGTGACCCTCGAAGAACAAACTTAGCACTCAAAGTCGGCATTCACAGTGAGGGTAGTGGAGAGCCCTTGCTTCACCTTTCTTGCATGTTTTTGTTTATGTTTGTTTTCCTGCCTCTTCTATGAGTGATGAGTGATTACTGCACCATTGCAGTCTCACCACTGTCTCCTCTTTTCTGTTTTCCTTTCATGAATTCATTATATTACACTAAAATAGCTTGAAATTATAATGATAACAATATGAAAATAAGTAATGGACCTTATGGTCAAAGGAAAATAAAATCCCAAAATGTGAAGCAATAGCTTAGTCTTTAAATTGAGAAAAGTCCTTTGGCAGAGTTGCTGGCAACCAAGTGCATAGCAGCTATGTTAAGTTTTCCAGAACTTTTACTCAAGTCCTATTTGTGCCAAATTGTGGTGATTATATATTTAATGTTAACTTCTTGTTGTTATCATTCCTGTGGAGAACACAAAGTTTCAGAAAAACAATCTTAATTACATCTAATGTAGGAACCAGACAACATGTTTTGAGAATTAAACGGGTATGGGTTACAGAACCTGTCTGAAACCCATAGCACTGTACAGTCCCAGTGGAAAGCAAGTGTGTGAACATGGATGATGGAATTTTGTTGATGGAGATGACAGCATTATGAGGGAGACTAAATCCACAGCTACTGCTCAGTGCTGCCTCAGAACCAGTCACACCATGAATGTGCCTCTGTGTTTTCTCAGGGGCAGCTTGTAATCATCCACAATTGCTTCTCTGCACAGTAAGTGACCTTAGCAGCCAGTTTACCTTCCTGAGATTAAGAGTAGATTTAGATAAGGTTTACAAGGAGCTTTCTGCTGTGAATGTGTACAGTAAAGCAGACTACATCATTCTTATTCCAGAACGAAATTTAAAGGATATGCTAGTGTAATGATTTCTATATATCAGAAATATCACTGCACATGCTTCCCTATTTGTATATTGAATGCTACTGCATCATTGTGGAACTGCCTGGACGTATATAACTTGGAGACACATAAATACACATAAAATAGAATTACTGAGTTTTGCAGTCTTCTTTATACCCTATAATGTGGTTCTTTATTCCGTGGTAAACTATTGAAAACAAAAGACTTCTAGTGTGAAAGAAAGATCAGTTGTTTTTAGCGAGTAAAATGGCAAAGCACACTGTGCTCTCTTCAGCTGTGATCAGTAGAATCTTTGAGGAAACACTGTAGAGAAGAGGATCACGTTGGCTTTAGGCACACACTTCAAGTACGACCCTCCCTGGACTGTGATGTGTCTTCTGAGATTCTATAGGAATCCTTTTACAGTTGGTGCCTTCTAGTTCACTGAGGATAATACAGACTATATCTTAGAATAAACAGGTACACTGAGGTATGACCATAGTTATGCAGGGCACTGTCTATGTCTGCATTCCAGAAAAAGTAACTTCAAAGCCCAAACAATAAATCTGACCCCATCCTAAGGGGAAACTGTAAGCCAGGAGGGTCACTTAAGGGGAGATCTGAGGCATGTGATATTTCAGGTGTCATGAGAGTACAGAAATAATTTCTGCAGCACAGGGTAGGTAATGTCATGTATATGAGGAATAAGCATTTATATTTGTACTTTGTAAATATTTGATCATTCAGTTCATTTAAAGATTTTAAAACCTCTAGTCTGACATTTCTTTGAAAATTTTCTACAAAATGACAGGAGGATTTTTTTAGTAAACACAAAGTGCTCCTCCCCCTGTATAAATGTTCAAAACAATTGCAAGCATCACAGCATTACTGTGCAGATCTGTCTTTGAGAATCTCCTGTTCAAAGGAGCAGAGTGTGGGGCAGTCAGTGCTACACTGGAATCCGCACGGTGCTGTCTGTGGGGTCGTGCGCACTGCTCCTTGGCTCCAGGATATCTTACTTGTTCTCCCTGTGGGCACGAATGACTCAAATGTAACTGTTGCTGTTTCTCTTATTCCTCCTGGCACTGTGATGCTGCCATGGAAAAGCATCATATGTAATGATACAGCAATAGCAAAGGGGCTACTTTTAGAGTCTTACGTTCCCCTCTATGTAGAAGTGTATGTAAAATAGGTCTACACAATAAAACCATGCATGATTTTAAATGGTGCTGACACAGAATTCATTTTCATTCATGAATTGAAAATTCATGCAGCATTTGGAGAATTTTCTCATCTTTGTGAATATGTACCTGATGTGCACTGGAGATTTTGAAGCTGTTTCTGAGCAAAGAATGTCTCAGTGGGACAGTTTATCACTGAGATAAAGAAGTAATATTTGTTTAGACTCCTTAAAAATACATTGTTCACTGGTAACATTTACACTTATGGCAGCATCATGTGAAAATCAGTAAAACATGGTAATAAAAGATACACACAAAAATGCCAAAGTGACTAACTTTTAAACACTGATTATCTTATACACAAAGACTTTACATACTTTATGTATAAGCATAAAATATTGATAAAAGCAATAGAAAATACTGATATAAATACGTATTTGTGCTCTTGCTCCTTATTTTAATTTTGCTCTTTATTATTGCATTGTGACATACCCTTATTTCAGGTTCCCTTCCCAAATATATTTAAATACATCTCAACTGCAACATAGCTACAAGATAATTACATGGATTTGTATTTATTTATAGACATGTGAAAAACATATGTGTAGCTAGTTACCACATGTGCATTCAGTTGTAACTGCATATATATTTTACCAAGTATTTCTGTGTGCATGTGTATATTACTAGATGGAGTGCTAGGAATGCTCACTGGCAAAATTTGCACCTCAGTTTTCTCATCTGTAAAATTTCATTCTCTGTGTCAACCTGAGGAGACTATCATTAGGATTAAATCATAATGCATCCTGCACCAACCCTGAGGTGGTCCTGGTGACAATGTTTCAGGTTAGTCAGTGAGGTCCATGCCCAACCCTACCTCTCAGGTTCTCTTGACCCAAAGCCTGCTGTGTGACTCCCTCTCCAGAGTCTTCCCGTGTGCACATCCCTCTGCTGTAAGTAGTGGGAATCTTTCTACCTACACTGCACAGCTTGAGAGGCCTGCGTAGAAAACAATGCAAGTGGACACGTACAGAATGGGCTTTGTGTAGAAAACCTGTGTTCATTTCATTGTGTAGAGGAATGGAAGAGTTTATATGAATAGATTTATTTTTGTGTGAAAATGTTCTTTTGCACTATTGAAACAAATACTTAACGTCTGAGGCTGCTCCTGTGTTAGGAGTAGTGTTAAAGTATTACACACAAAATGCCATGGAGCGGTACTGGGATACCTGTGTATATATATATATATATATATATATGTACAAACCGAGTTGTATCAGTCTACTCTTATATTGACTTTAAACAAATTTATAGAAATGATTCCTTCTACTAAACTTTTTTTTGCAGATTTCCACAGGCTATAAAATGGAATATAAGTCATTCTAACAATGCTCAAGATAATTCTTTAGTGACTTTAAATCATATTGGGAATTCAAATTTAGGAGAATTTTAGTATATTTAATGTTTTTTTACTTTTATGCTAAGGTAAACTTATGTAGGGAAAAATGTTCGCATCATTTCACTGTTTGCAGTTTTATGGCCCTAAGTACATTATGATCTGTGGACTTTTTAGCATGTGCAGAACTTTTCCATTTTGCTGAGCCGAAACTGTGTATGTACAAAATAACAGCTCCCTTCCCTGCATTTTCCCAGCATCTGCCAACCCCACTTCTGTATCTAAATCTATGATTTTCACCATGAAGGGAACTTCATAGAAGTGAATTTACCAAGAATTTGCCTTTTATGGTTGGCATATCTCACTTAGTGTAGTGTCATGAATGTTTATCCGAGTTGGAGCAAGGGAGAGCCTTTATTTGTTACTTTTGAAAAACAATATACATTACAATGAGGACATTTTGTTGGTAGATTTGTCTGCATATGAAAATTCAAGTTGTTTTTGCCTCGTGGTTACTGGGAAATATGCTGCTCTAAGAATGGCCATACAAACAGCCTCTGAGTGTCTGTGTCACTTCTGCAAGGTGTATATCCAAGAGGGAAATTACTAGCTCCAGTGAAAATTCTCTTCACACTTTGAGCAATATCTATACTATTTCTTTATTTTAACAAAAAAATAAAAATAAAAACTGATGGAGAATTTCTAAACCAGCTCACAGAGGCCTAACAATGGCTGCATTTTGCACATTGTCATCTTCAGAGTTGCTCAGATTTACAGACACAGGCAGAATAAATTCACTGAACGATGTAACCACAAGCTGTTCTTTCAGCAAACTAATGGAAATTAGTAGTATACTTTTCTTAGCTATGTTGTGTATGTGTTTGCACATATTTTCTTTTCCCTTCCTTCTTTTCTGTCTTCCTCATGCCTGTTCTTTCCTTCTGGGAACTTTCTTCCCATTTCACAGTATCTGTTGCACATTTAGGACACTTAGGATCTTTTCTATTCTTTAAATTTGTTACATTGAGACAGTGAAATGTTTACACATGTGAGTCTGATTTATTGCACTTATGAGAACGGTCCCAAGTTGCCTCCATTTACCTATAAAAGCCTCAAGTTTATCCTTCTTCGTAGCTGAGTACAGCTACATTGTATAAAATACCACATCTTTTTTATCCATTCCTCAGTTGATGGACATTTGAGTTGTTGCCAAGAACTAGTCCTTAAAAACTATACCACTGAAAAAATGGGAGCACATACCTTAATGTGACATGATGGCTTTAATTATCCCGAGGAAAAGGAGATAGCTGAGTTGAAGGGGACCTCTAATCCTAGTTACAAGAGAAATCTCCACATCTCCACGCTGACTTCCACAGAGGTTGCACCAGTCTGCATTCCCAACAGCCCCTCCATCATTCCTTATTGGTTGATTTCTTCGTGGCAGCCATTCTTTCTCGACTGAGATGCAATCCCAGTGTTGTTTTCATTTGCATCCCTTGTATGACCAGTGATGTTGAACATTTTTCATGAGATACTTGCCATTTATATTTCTTCATTTGCAAAGTATTTTAATCTCTAAAGCCTATTTATTTATTTATTTATTTATTTATCTGTACAAGCCCATTTTGTATTGGGTCACTGAATTTGGTGGTCTGAATGTTTTCAAAGCTCCATATATTTTTGATAGAAACCCTGTGTCTGGGAGACGGTGGCAGTATCATCTCTATATCTCACAAAATTCACAATGATTTCCAAATCAACTGCACCTAGGTCAAAAAATAAATCTTGTTCATATGAGGCATTAAATCATTTATAATATTTTAAATTGGAAAAGAAATAATATTCTGTAAATTTTTTGGTTTGTTCTGAAACTTTTAGGTCATAAATTGTTGTTGCATAAAATGGTAGAGTCTGAGTGAGACAAGGGTTTATAATTTTCACAATTGATTCTTCCTCTAAAATGTGTATAGTTCTACAATAAATCACCAGTAATTGCACTACAAAAATTTGGAAGTTAGTAATGATCTGTGCTATTCACTGTGTCTGTCTTTAGGGCAACCCACAGGTACACGTGATGGAAAATGACACTCAGATCTCTACTGATTTCATCCTCCTGGGCCTGTTGCCTCCATCACGGATTGGCCTTCTGCTCTTCATTCTAATCTTTCTCATCTTCCTAATGGCCCTGGTTGGCAACCTGTCCATGGTCCTGCTCATCCTCCTGGACGCCCACCTGCACACACCCATGTACGTCCTGCTCAGTCAGCTCTCCCTCATGGATCTCATTTACGTCTCCACCACTGTCCCTAAGATGGTTTCCGGGTTTCTATCTGGAAACAAGTCCATCTCTTTCACTGGATGTTGGATTCAGAGTTTTTTCTTCTCAACATTTGTAGCTTCAGAAGCGCTGATCCTGATGTCTATGGCCTATGACCGTTACATAGCTATTTGTTTTCCTCTGCACTATTCCACTCACATGAACAACAGGATGTGTGCGCTGATGATCCTGGGATCTCTGGCACTGGGTGGTATCAATGCCTGTGCTCACACATGGTATGTCTTTCATATTCCTTTTTGCCAGTCTAGAGTCATCAATCATTTCTTCTGTGATGTCCCATCTGTGGTGACTCTGGCCTGTGTGGACACCAGGGACTATGAGTACTTTGTGTTCGTTAGTGCCAGTCTAATTATCCTGTGTCCTTTCCTAGGTATTCTCTTGTCCTATGGTAGGGTCCTTCTTGCTGTGTCCCGCATGCGTTCCAGGGAAGGCAGAAAGAAGGCCTATTCCACCTGCAGCTCCCACCTCACCGTGGTGACTTTTTATCATGCACCGTTTCTATACACCTATCTCCGCCCAAAGTCCCTCCGATCCCCAGCCGAGGACAAGGTCCTTGCTGTGTTCTACTCCATCCTCACCCCAATGCTCAACCCTGTGATCTACAGCCTGAGGAACAAGGAGGTGACGGGGGCCCTGGGAAGAGTAACTCAGAGAATCTGCTCTGTGAAAATGTAGGCAGTTTTATGCTTTAGTATATTGAGCAGTGGATAGTCACTAGGAAATAGTTCATGCCATGACTTCAGGAACTTAAATTAATCTTGAAGATTTAAAAGTCTTAAGATAGCACATAACAATTACATATTTAAGTTGGCAATATTTTTGCTTATTTGCTTCCAAAATAATGAGCTTATATTTATCATTAATAAGAGGATACCATTTTCATTAACATGAAGAAATGTAAAAGAAAATGAAAAAATGATTCATATGTTTCAAAGCATGAGATTTGATCAAATACTTTGGGGAATGTTTAATTTTTAAAAAAATATAGTGGAAATCATTGCCATACACACTCTCCAAATCCTCCACTAATTCAGGCACATTTGATGAATGCTTATTGCCAGTTTTGAACAGTGCTAGGGGCCCTTTCCTGGCATTAGCTGAGCTACTCTGGTCCCTTTTAGATCCTGAATTAGTTCCAACACGTTGCCTTCTGTGATTAGTCTGACCTTGAGGAAATACTGGGATTTGCCTAGTGCCCCGGCTGGTGAAGAACGTGGGAAAAAGCCATATTTTTCCGTTTCCCATCAGATAGCACCAGAAAGCAGATTTCGCTGTATTTTTCCCAAATCTAATGCTATCACAAAGAGGTTTGAAGAACTGTATCAGAAGGGACAGGACCCACGGGCAAGTATATCTGAAGTGAGGGCTAGAAATTTGACAGGGAATAAAGTCCATGTGTCTTTTTTATGTTCAGTTTTTAAAACATTTAAACATTTTTGTTACATTGTGATTACCTGCTGTATTAACATTAATTCTACATTTTCTATAAATCAAACTTACTAAACTAGTGTAAATTAAAATAAATATTTGTAAAGGGCACGTCTAACTGAACAGAGAAATTAATTTTATTTTTATACACTAATTTACACTGAAGGCATGCTGTGCACATTCTTAACATTTAACTTCATTCATGTTAATTTTCACTGAGGGCACATTTGTACCATATTTCATAATTTTTCTTTCTTCAAAATACACATGGTAACTTAGAACAACAAAGACAATGAGTCACGTGTCCTAGATGTTCAGAAGCATCACTCAGAACGAATTGGGTAGTGTCTCTATTTTCTGTGACACAGAGAGGACTTGCCTGTTTGTGTCGTGTAACAGTTATATAGTAAACTGTCTCCCTTGTGCTTAGTAATGACATCTAGAAAATGCCAATTCATTTTTCATGTTGTATCAAATTTTTTTATTCATATCTGGTATGTCTACTAAAACTAGCATTACATGACAACACATTAAAAGAAAGAAATGGAGGAAATGAATAGAAAATGGCCTTCCTTATCCAACCTATGGCAGCAGTGGTGCCTGGTGTATCCCTCTGGGGGACAGTGACATTCCAGACCAGAAGGGTTGTGACTGAACAGATGACATGAACATGACCATGAGCACTAAGTGTTTGCTTTGGTAACATTATGATATGGAAAAGGGCAGTAATTTCTTCTTTGTGAAAATGTCACGTCTTCCCACTCATTTCATGGTCAAGTTTGGAGAAATATAAATATAAGAGGTGATGCTGACCACAAATCACTAAGCACTTAGTAAGCACTTACTGCTCCCTGTGAGACAAAAGCTCCCGTCCAGTCAAAGTGGAGAAAGAGTTCAGCCGAAGGAAACGAGTTGATTCCTGTGTGCTTTCACTGCAGCAGATAGAGCCCATATAAAACTTTCTGCTTCCTGTGTATTTTATGATTTTATAGGCTGTTCAGTTTTCACTTCTACTGTCACTCCCACCCTCCTCGGGAATTTGTTCTCTCTGGTGCCCTTTTTTTCTACTTCTTTTCCTTGCAACTGATACACGTAGAATTTGGAATTTGATATGATCGCCTAGAGTGATTAACTGAAAGCTGAAACATGAGTTTGTTTCAATTTGAAAGGACACAGAGTGCTCTAAGATGGTGTAGCCCTGAAGAGTGACGAAGGCTGGCAGAGTCTGCTCTGACATGGGCACAGCCAGGCAGCTTCCAACACACATCAGAGAAGGAGGTGTGGGAGGCACTGTTTTCCGAGAATGCGAGTGACCTGAAACCCTGGCACCAAGAGTCCTGGTCCTCAGCACTGGGTGTGTTTCCCTCCTTCACGTTCATCCCTCCCAAGACTGTGCCCTGTGAGTGACCCTACCTCAGCAGGACATCCAGGTCAGGAGATTAATGCACCTGTGGTCAAGGCAGGGGTGACCAGGATAGGGAAACGGTCACAAATACTGATATGTTTGCTTCTGGAATCATTCCTTTACTCACTGGTTTCCTTTTGACATCATGTCCCTGTGCAAGGACATTTATTTGCATTTTACATTGCCTCTAAATGACTTTTTTTATTATTGTGATCTATCATGATTCCTACAGCACATACAGAGTGTAGCAATGTCCTGAGTTAGGAAAATATCTCTGATGTGGAGTGTTTTGTGTCCATCATTTTAAATTTGAAAATGTTAGCCTGAATTTCCCCATTATGCTTGGTGATAAATGTATACTTTGTCACCCAGCTCAATGGGAAATTCAGGCTAACATTTTCAAATTTAAAACCTATTGAAATCCAGGAAGAAGCATTTACATTGTAAGAACATACATTTCTTAACTGATAATCCCTGTAGTTGTTCAGTTTCCTCCTTAAACACACACAAACCTCTCTTGCCTGACTTGGGCAGAAGTCACTAAAGATGCTATATTTCTGTGCTGTCTCAGCAGCTCACGAAGACAGGGCTCTGATGCCTGTCACCCGTCCCCTCAGTCCTGCAGAGGGATTCAGCATGTGAAAGTAGCCTGAGGTCACAGAAGGTAAAAGGACAGACCAAGGATGTCCTTAAAATAGAGAGGTACAGAGTGTGAAAAGAAGGGATTTAGACAAGTGAGAGAGCACTGATGAATCTTGAGTATGACCAGGACAAGTAGGAATCAGCAAAAAGCCGTGCACACGCATGTACACGCACGTGCATTTACACACAGATGCAGATTATCTCCCACATGTGAGCTATCTGGCACAATCAAGGGTTTATGGGGAAGAGCAATGCTTTCTCATAGCTGGGGGGAATTTTCAGCTCAGTTCATGTAGAGTTTCAGTCTGGAGAGATGAAGACATTCAGAGATGGACACCAGTGACGGTCATACTGAAAAATGCACACACTTCTTAGGCCCTTTTTGAAATACACTCCATTTTAGTAGTATGAAAAATAAATTTTGAAATGTTCTGAGCCCACAGTCACTAAACTACTGATGTTCTTTCAGCAGTTTGAAGATTGAATTTTTTCAGAATTGGTAGATGGTGGAAGACAGGCAATATGTAGGTCTCAAAATGAGACTGGCATGTGCTGAGCTTCCACCAAGTGTGGAACTGCTGGGGCAGTACAAAGCTCCTAGGCAGAGGACCCTAGTAGTTGGTGAAGGAGTGCCACTGGGTGTGCAGGTCACAGGTTCAGCACGTGAAGCATGCAGGTGACCGGCGAGTCTTCCATGTTCCAGGATGAGCTCAGATGCTCTCAGTGCAGCAGTGATGCTCCAGTAGAGGTCGGGCCTAGGGCAGTTTGGCTCCTAGTGAGGATCACTACTTGATGGTGGGATGATCTGTAATGTGTGGCTGGAGAGAAGGTCCCAGCATAAGGACCCTGTAGCAATGGGAGGGATTGTATCACACAGTGTCCTTGGGAATGAATTAGGGTCCATTTGCTGCAGCCATGGAGAATGTTATCAAATGAGTTAGAACAGATGAGACTGCAGCAGATCAAGATGAGAAGGGTTCAGAGATTTAGATTCTGTTGGGAATGATTAAGGCCTTGATGTTGCTTTAGAGTTGAATAAAGAACTAAGATCTCTTACGGCGTTCACGTAACAGAAGAGCAACAGATTGTTACGGCAAATATTTTTCAATTGTTTAGCAAGTGTGTATTTGATATGGACTGTAAATTGCAGACACAATGCAGGCCATTTCATTTTCAGAATATAGCTCTGCATGCTGAATGAAATGCAGCACTAGATTCCAATATATTCATGCTTCCATCTGCAGACTCTGAAGGTCGGGCGGATCATACACGTGGAGGGCTGGATCCTGCTCGGGACTAGTACAGCCCACTACTCCACGTGCTGCTCTGTCTTGGAGACAAGGCCTGGATGAAGTCTGTGCACCCTGCCCCTTCCTATGTCTGTCACTCCCTTTCTCTGCTTTCCATCCACCATGAACAAAAAAGCTTTGCTCAGCTCCACTTTTTCCGACTGATGCTTCAGTCTTGGAGCCCAAAACCCAGGAACCCATTCTCTGAAATGTGGGACAATCATACCATTCGCTCCTCCACGTTGTGCAAGTCAGGTACTTAGTCCTTGCACAACCGGGCCTCCTCACACGGTGGCTTCAAGTTTCTTTTTTTTTAATTTTGTTTTAAATTTAAAAGAATATAAACCCAAGTAACATGAAAAGAGTAAGGAAATACAAAATTATAGACAAGATATTAGCTAGTTGACAATTGATGCTGTATTACATAATATTACATTCAAATTTGTTACTTATCAACCAGAATATCACGAAATAATAAAGGAACTACACAATTATAGAGAAGATAGTAGGGTATTAACAATAGATGCTGTATTACATAAGGTTATCTTTGCATTTGTTACTGTTATAAACCAGAATAAAGCAAAAATCAATAAAGGAAATCCACCATTACAAAGAAGATATTGGGGAATTAACAATGGATGCTGTATTACGTAATGATATGTTCACTTTTGTTACTCAGTTATACACATAATGGCTCACTCGATTAATCAAACAGTTTTCTCCACCCTCATCTCCGCTTTTCTCCCACACTGACAATTGTCTTTCCTCTGATAATAACTGTGTTTTTTGGTTTATTTACTCCCTTGTACTGTCACATTGAGAAGGCACATGGTTGCTTCAAATTATACTGTGATATGGGTGCGCTCAAATTACTATGGCACTAGGTAGAAAAGTGCCCATCCTCAAAGATAGGCAGAAAACCAGATGTACTATGATCAGCACTCCATTGATAAACCCTGGAGGCCCTCACGGGTCTTGTCAAGTCTGCAGGGTTGCCCCCATGGCCTGTTAGGCTCCACCCCAGTGGGGAGCTCCAGCGGCCCAGTCTAGTCTACAAGGTCTCCCCCATGGACTGCTGGGCCCTGCCCTGATGAAACACTCCTGGGGGCCTGGCCAAGTCCACAGGTTTACCCCCACAGGCCTCTGGCTCCACCCCAATGAGACATTCCCGGCGGCCTGGTCCAGGTCCTCAGAGTTTTCATGTAGCCTGAGAGCCCCCAACCCTCAGGTTGCTGAGCTTCCTGTCAAAGCCGCTGGGGTTCTCTCATTGGCCACTAGTACATCCCTGAAGACCATCTGTGAGTCTTTGGAGGCTATCCTGCCCAGCTAGAAGGCTGGGTCTGCACTCTATTTCCGAGTCTTCACTTCCTCCCACCTCTCAATCTCCAGCGCTGCCACTCCCCGCCCCTTACACAGCTGGTCATTGGATGCGCTTATGAAGTTGGGCACAAGTGCTGTGAGTTCTCCCCCACCTGTGCTCACTGAGGCAGTCCAGGGTGTGTACTAAGTGAAGTTATTAGTTCTAGGAGAATTGGGGGAGTTTCTCGGGCCTTCTGTGTACAGTATGTTGTCATCTCTTGGACTCCAGGAACGCTGTTTTTCATATAATTTGTCTCTATGGGTTCACACAAGTTCATACATGCAAGTGGTATGAAGTCCCCCTTGGTGCTCATATTAGTAGTTTAGAGTGAGTCCTGAAGCCTATGGACTCAGCCCATTGCTGGCAGGAACATGTGTTGGGTTGGGGGAGGCACCAAGTCTCAAGGGGCTCAGAGAGGGAGTTCAGGGTGGGATCTGAAGCCTGGTGACTCGACTTGTGTTTCCTGCTTGGTACTGGAGTGAGAAGGGCACCGGGCCATCTGTCCCACTTCCATCTGCACCTCATTCTTGCTGGTGTGCTCCAGATCACATTTGTTCACTTGCTGGAGCCTTGGGAGCAGCTATGGCCCAGGGGTCCTTGGTGCTGCTGTCTGCTGCTCTCTAGTGGAAGTTGCTCTCACAGGGTAGAGGTTGCAGGCCACAGCCTCAGGGCAGGTGCTGAACTGGGTATGGTGGGCTGTGCACTGGCTGCTGTCTCCACCCTGCCTAGAGGCACCGACCAGAGCAGGTCTCTAGAGAACGGGCACACAGCTCGAGTCGCTGTTGCTTCTTTTCATCATCTAGCTGGGTTTGTCAGCACCTTCCAACTGCCACTGCTTTCTTTCTGGGCCGTGCTTTCTTCACTTTGGTCTTGGCCCAGCTCTTGGGATTTCGCTCCGCTCAGGCTGAGACGGGAGGCTCTTACAGGCATGGGTCTCCAAAGCCGAAGCTGTGAGGGTAGGAATGAAGGAGAGGATGAGGGTATGCATGGAGTGGTGACTCCTTCCCTCTCCTCCTACCCCTCTTCTAGCTGTGCCACAGCAGCTGTTTAGCTGGTCCCCAGGGAAGGACATTGTCTGCTCCATCCGGTGGCCCCAATTCTCATTTAAAACCCTTCCTGGTGCTAGGGGACCCCCTTCCCTTCCTCTTGTCTTTCTCGTGTTGCTATACTCCAGTGTCTGGATGGTGTACCTCCAGGAGGATGCCCCTCTGATGCCTACCTGGTCACCATCCACCCAGGAGACCCTCCAAGAGCAATTAAAATAGAAATGTCCAAAGATCTGCTGAAGGCAGCCACTGCTAGGACCAGCGTGCCAACAATGGAGACCCTAGACACCCACAATGCCCTCCCTCCATACATTTGGGCTTCATGAGGTTCCAGCCGGGCACTACTCCCCAGCCCACTGATGACCCAGCCACTTTCACTGATCTGCAGCCACCATAGCCCCCCACCCCCTGTGGGGTCTGTAGCAGGACCAAGGTGTCCATGGTGCTTGCCACCTGAGGCTGGTGCCATTCTGTGGGGCTCGCCACTCCTGGCTGAAGCTGCAACTATGGAATGGACTCAAGTTCAAAGTGCTATGGAATCACTGGGAAGATGGATGCACTGAGGGATCGAGCAGAGGGCAAAGAGAGAGTGTCCCCAGCAGGTGAGGTGCATGGCGCTGGATGGGGCTGGGCCAGGGCAGGGCCCAGCACACAGCTGGCACACCAGGTGGAGGAGGGTATGATTGTGCTATCACTGCACACTCCACGTCTTGGAATCAATGCCCTGAGCCCGTGTGTTTCTCTGGCTGTGCTCTCTCTGCCCTGGCCTTTGCCTATCTCGCAGAATCTCGCTCACCTCTGGCCATGTGAGGAGGCTCCCAAAGCACGGGCATCTGAAGCTGAAGCTGTGAGTGTAGGAATGAGGGAACCAGCCGAGGGTGTGTATGGAACGTTGCGTCTTTCTTTCTCCTCTTCCTCCTCCTCTAACTACACCATGGAGGTTGTCCGAGCTATTCCTGTCAGAGAGATCCGGTTCGCTCTTTCTGAGGACTTCAATTCTCATTTCAGATCCTTCCTGGGACCAGGGTCCCAATTCTCTTCTTCTTATCTTTCTCATGTTGCTGTATTCCAGTGTCTGGGTGGCGATCCTCCAGGAGGATCTTTCTCTGCTGCTTACACAGTCGCCATCTTCCCGGAAGTCCTCTTGGCTTCTAGTTTCTGTATCGGAGGATATCCAATCTCTTTCTTGGCAAACAAAAAGCCTTGCCTGGTTGCCAGTGTCAGGGAAGTTTCATTTGTATTGGTGCCTTCAAAAGTTAAGTATATTACAGATGTATAAGCTTCATTGTTATGGACAAAGCATCAATATACCTAAAATACTGACATGATTCTGCTTCGAAATCTGTTAACTATGAATAATATAACACAAGGCAAAATACAACAGGCAAAGTGCTGCAATAAATACTTTCCCATTTATGTGTCAAGTAACGGAGGATGGCACATTCATGTAAACCACAAATGACAAAAATGGGAACGTTGTACGATGATGTACTCACTATGTAAAATTTGGGAAAATATGAGCAGTTTTCAACTACTTCAAGTACTTCTATACACAGTTTGAACATGTAGTCAATGTCAGATGAAAGATTTCAATGCAATTTCGTTTTTTTGACAATCTGTCTTAAGAATGTGCAGATTATATTCAGGGTTCAGATGTGAAGACCTCTCTCCTCTTCTGCTGTCAGCGTGGCACCTTTGTTTGACAACAGCGAGGCCTTCAGAGCTCCTAGGCCTGGGCTATGGAGGCAGCAATGTCCAAGCCACATGCTGGCCTCCTGCTGGAACCCTTCCCCTCTGCCGTATCCAGGCCCTGCAGGCTAGATGAGATCAGAGTTGCAGCATCCAAGGAACCCTTTTGCTCTTCCTGCGTATTGCTTGATAGGAGTCATGATGGCCTCCAAAGACGTAATGACAAGTATTCACGCTAAATCCATCCTCAATTCAGTGAACTCCCTCTGGAAGAGCAACCCCTGCTCTGATGTGATGCTGAGGATAAAACACAAAGACTCGCCTGACCATGGGATGGTGCTGGTTGCCTACTATGACTACTTCTGTGACCTGTTCAGCAGTGAGCTTGCAGGGAAGAGAAACTTTATGCTGACATCCAAGATTTAACTACCTGGCCCATGGGAATCCCACTTGATGTTATGTACACAGAAACAGTATATGTGACAGTGGAGAATGCACAAGAACTTCCCTGTAACCTGTCTGAATCAGCTGAAAGGTGTGAAGGAAGCCTGCTATGAGTTCCTAGAAAGTCAGCTGGACTTTTCTAATTGCTTGAGCATCCACTGAAACTCACTACTTTGTTCACTGGATGCAAACAGCTGAGATTTTAGGGAGAAGCATTCTCCTGAAGTGTCAGAGCAGGAAGAATTCATCCCTCTCAGTCAAGGAGAGGTGGAGAAGCTAAGCAAGTGTGAGTCAATGGAGGTTGGTTCTGAAGAGCGAGTCTTTGAGGCTGGCATCAGCTGAGTCATGGCAAGAAGTGCTTGCGTGACTTGCTGTGGTATGTGCGGAGGCCCCAGCTGAGCCCCGGTACAGTCCAGGTGTGAGAAATACCGAGCCTTTCATCTGCTTTGGTGCTCAGTGCAGGGATCTGGTTGACAGAGCAAAAAAGATTCATCCGAAGCCTGAACTTCAGAGTGAGATGCAGGGCTCAGAGACAAGGGCTCCTTTAGGAGCCAGTTTAGTGCTTCTGGTCTCTGGACACTTTGGAAGCAGCAATCTCCCTTTGACATGGTTGAGAAACACAATGCTGGGACTCAGGCATCACTTGCCAGAGATGTTATGCAGTCTCAATGTCCCTACATGACTGGTCTAATTAAATTAATGGTTATAATGGCCATTCCTGCCCCACTTCAGAAGAATGTCTGGACACACAGCAGATGCAGATGGGGTCTGGTGTGCTGTTGCCTCAGTGAATGTCCAGTGTGTTCTTGCTGGGCACCATCTTCAGAGATCTGATCCATGTCTCTGGAGGCTTTGATAGAACAAGGCACCATAACAGTATGGAGTGATATGACTCAAGAATTGAGAGGAGTATGCTGGGAGATATGTGGACATCCACAGAGGGTGTTGGACTAGTAATGGCCAGTGCAGTGATCTACCATCTAGGAGGATATGATGGCTAGAAGATCTACATCTATGATGGCTAGATTTCTGAGCTAAGAAATATGATCCACACACAGTGCACTGAACTGTTGTTACACAAATGACCACCAAGTGTGCTGGTGGTGGAATAGCCCTAATGAATGACTATATTCATGTGGTGGGAGATTCGATGGAAAAACCCCCTTTCTTCTGGGGAGACATACATCTTTTTCCTGGATACCCTTTACTATTATGACCACAACACAGTGCTGTGTAGGGACACAGTGCTTCAGAGGAGATTGCAGTCACAAGACAGAATGGCAATTCCCTGTTGAGTAGCATTGAATGCTATGATCCTGTCTCTCACAGCTGGAAAGTGGTGACATCTGTGGGAACCCAGTCCTGTGACCCTGGTGTGTGTGTTCTCTGAGAGAAGTGACCACAGTTGATTCACAGTCTCTAGCGAGTGATCCATTCAAAAGAGAGTTTATAGGAGAATCCAGGACCCTGTCCACAAGGTCTCGTTTGCCACTGTGTGCATGGGGTGATTACAGACACCAGTGCAGTGCAGATCATACTCATCTGACACATATCCCTTGTCACACTGGGAAGTCACTCAGGAGGGTGGGTAACAGACACTTAACAGAAGAGAACACACACTGAGTGGGGTGAGGATTAGGTCATTCTCCTCTGGTCTGGAGAACACTCTCTCATTGCTTCTAACTGCCTACTCTTAGGAGAATGTGTGTGTGTTGTGCCTCATATATTGCAGAGAATGACACGTGGGCAGTGTACAGCCTGGAAAACTGCAAGGAAACCACCTTGAGTAATTTTCATAAAATCCAAGCATTTTTTCCAGGAAAAAATATCTTTTCTAATGTATCATCAGCGAGGGGCACCACAGTTTCATTGTTAAAGAGGAGGGTGACCCTCATCATACCTTAGCCACCAGGAGAAGAGACTCACACTTACTCCCTGGTAGAGGGGGAGAGGCAGGCATATCTGAACTGAGGTGAGAATAAATGTCAGGAGCAGAACTGGATAGAATGTGAGTGATCCTGGAACAACACTGAAGTGTAAGCTGGGAGAGTGAGAAAGATGTACTATCTGAAGGGTCTTTTCATTTCCCTCAAGGTCTTCTAAAGTACAGTGTTGTACATCTTGGCACTGAAAACTGTGAGAAAATAACTGCATGACCAAATATTGGGACGAGAGAAAAAGGATACAAGTGGGAGTTTATTATATCTGGGGATTCTCTGGACTTAAGTGAGATTTTACAGTTGTTTCCCCCCCTACCAGGATTTGCACAGCTGTGGCAGTGCTTGTCTTCAATGGGTGAGAGATGGTCTGTCCTTGTGGAACAAATACTGCTACCCAGTATGCTTATACTTTATTTGGGGAGTGACAGCTGTCTAGTAGTGCAGCTACCTGGTTACTGCCCCACTTTTTCAAGGGCACAATTCAGCTAAAGAACAGTAAATGTTTTTACTGCTGTATTTGGTGCATTTATTTCATTTCCACTGAATTCGAGTGATAAGTTTCCACCCATATAAAAATTCTGCTAAGTCATCATGGCAACAAGCCAATAAGGCAGGGGCCACTGGAGGCCATACGCCAAGCCCCGCCTTCCTCCTCCCTGGTCAGACTACAGCTTTCTACTTTCTTTGACACCACCCTGTTTCCCTCTTCCCAGCCCCTGCCCAAGCACTGCCTGCCATATCACACAGACCGCCCCCAGGGCCCCAGCCCAGCCTGGGCTTATCTAGCCACTGTCCTCCCAGTCAGGCCCTCGGAAGCTCCAGTCTTGCCTCTCATCTGTGCTCTTCTCCGCGCCCATAGAAAGGCAACTTGACTTGGGTCTGTTTCTGCTCGCACCAAAAATCTTACCAAGCACCTCTGCTGTTTCATTCTGAGCTCTCCCTTTCATGAAGTGAAGTTTATTTTGTGGCTCCTGTGAGTGAGGGAATATCATAACCTAAGAAAGGATACACATGCCATTTTCTCCATTTGCAAACTCCATTTGCCCCTCTTTCTCTAAGTTGTATTAACTGAAAGAGCTGTTTTCCTTTGTATTTTAAAGAAAATACTAAAATTTTCTTAGTAAAACAAAATTTTTCACACAAAGGAAAATCATGGAGCATGGGATCACCTCAGATTTCCTTTTCCTAGGACTCTTTGACTACAGCACAGCCCACCTAATCCTCCTTGGGGTCATTCTAGCAGTGATGATCTCCTCCGTCCTGGGAAATGCCCTCATGGATCTCCCCATTTACCAGGACCCCGGCTACATACACCCATAAAATTTCTGCCAAGCCAGGTCTCCCTCACTGACCTCATGCTGACCTGCACCACTGTGCCCAAGATGGAGGCTGCCTGTTTGACTGGAAAGAAGTCCATCTCAGCAGTGGGCTGTGGGATACAGATAATCTTCTTTCAGACAGCTGGAGGTATAGAATTTTCGGATTTTGGCAGCCAAGTCCTCTGACTGCTGTGTGGCTACATGCCACCCACTGTAATATGCTACCATTCTGACCTGGCAGTTTGTCTGAAAATGGCCTTGGAGTCCTGGTTTCTGGGGGTGGTTGATGAGCTCATTCAGGCTGCTGCCACCCTAGGCTTTCCATTCTGCAGCAAACATGAGGTCAATCAGTTCTTCTGTGCAGCCCCCATGACAGTGCATTTGGCTTGCAGTGACACTTCTACCTTCAACTATGTCATATACATCTGCTGTGTGCTGAGAATTATGTGAACATCTCTCAATCTCCTATTTATGAGAATTCTTATTTGCTCTATGTTTTCTCACATAAAAGGAGCCATATGATATCCCAAACGGTCTGTCTGACTTATATCTCCTAACATTTTGTTTTGTTTTGTTTTGTTTTGTTTTTTTGCGGTACTGGGGATCGAACTCAGGACCCTGCACTTGCTAGGCAAGCGCTTATTCCACTGAGCTATATCCCCAGCCCCCTAACATTTTGTTTTCAAGCTGCCTCCAAGCAACAAACGCCTGAAGTTTATCTTTTGGGCAATACTCATACTTTACTGTACATAAAAACATTTTCTTTATCCACTTTTCTCTTAATAGACATGCATGCTTTTTCCAGATCTGGGTAGTATAAATTGTGATACTAAAAATATGTATATGTACAAATGCCATAACTCTTCAGAAAAATGTCTAGAAGGGGAGTGGATGGTTCGAAAAGAATTCCTAAGTTATCTTTCTGAAAATACTCCACATTAATTTCCATAGTGGTTTTACTGGTTTATATACTGACTTCCTTTTATTCTGCATCCTCACCAACATTTTTTCTTATTCAATCTTTAAACATTTTCCAGTCCGTCTGGGGTAGTTGGAATTTCCATATAGTTTTAATTTGCATTTCTCTAGTGTTCAATGGTGTTGAAAATTTTTCCATGTATTTTTGGCCATTTTCAGTTTTTCTGAAAAGGGTCAATTCATTTTAGTTTCCTGCTTTTCTTTGAGTGTTTTATTTGGAAATCTAAGTTTTTCAGATCTTTACAGATATTAGATGTTTGTCCTTGGTAAGAGGAATAGCAAATGAAATTTCCCAGATTCTTCAGATTTTCTCTTAAAATGAAATTAGAAAAACACTACCATTCATAGCAGAATCAAGAAAACTATAAACACATAATACTAATCAAGGAAGTGAAATACCTCACTGATGGAAACCACATCACTCTGAAAAGGAAATCAAGGAAGACATCAAAAACTGAAAGATACCGCTGTCCCTGCAGAGGCACAACCAGTACAATCAAGCTGGCTGTACTTCTCAAACTTGTATACATACTTAGTTTAACCCCAATAAGAATGCCCATGGCAGTTCTCTCCTGTCTACGGAAAACAATTCTAGAGGTTATATAGAACCAGAAGAGACACAGAATAGCAACAAAAATCCTGGATTACAAAGGTAAAACTGGTGGCATCATAATCCTCTACTTTAAGTTGTATTGTAAAACAACAGTGATTAAATAAGTATGGTATTGGCACAAAAGCAGGCATGTGGGTTCATGCAAAAGAATAGAAGAATTGGGAACAACGCCGGGCACACACTGCCATTTGATCATTGGCAAAGGGCCAGCAGCATACATTGGAGACATGACAGCCTGTTTAATGAGTGGGGGTGGGAAAATTAGTCAAATGAAGAAAATTGAGTTGAGACTCAAATATTTATGATGCACTCTATAAAATCAAAATGGGTTTAAGATCTAAATGTTAAGACAGAAATGCATAATCTTCTGGATGATAAACCAGATAAAACACTTGAAGATATAGGCACAGCCAAGGATTTTCTGAACACAAACCCAATGACTGGAGTTGTAATACTGAGGATCAACAGATATAGATCTTGTCAATTTAAAAACCTTCCACACAGCACACAAGAGCTATAAGGAAGCATTTCTGAGAGCACTTCTTAGCCTTAAGTTCTGCTCTACTCTAATACATCCCAGGTTTCCACAATAAGAAAATGTGATTTCAGAGTATGAAGATGATCTCTATTTCACACCATTTCACAGACCCATTTTGTTTTGGCCCTTGTGACTTTTTCCTCTCCTCTTTGTATCACAAGATCTTATTCCAGATTATATGCTCAGCATTCAGACTAGTTGCGTGCCAAAGCATGTGTTGGTTTTTCTCAGCCCTTTACACTTCCAAATAGTAATTACTCTTTGAATGTAAACTTTCCAGCATAAACACAGTGTGTCAGGTGTGTTTTGTGTACAGTGATATGTATGAAGTAGAACAGTTCCTCTCAGCTCTCCTGATCCTTCAGTAACACAAATCATATCTACGGCTTTCATAGCGCAGTGAAACCACCCACATCCTGCGTGTGGAAACAGCGTTCCTTTATTCGCATATCCTATTATTTCACAGATCTGCCACAGTGCTTTTGAAAGGAGGTGTTTCTGTGCTGCCCAGAAGTCCTGAGTTCAAGCAATCCTCTTGCCTCGGCCTCCCAAGTGGCTATGACAACAGGAATGTACTTCTTCAATGCCCAAATAATTGTTAACTGAATATTGTATCTATGGGACATAAAATGGAGATTCATTTTCAATAAGCACAAATGATTATTTAAAGAGCTGTGGGACTTAATAAACTATCCTGTAGGCTGAACAAGGCAATTCCTAGTAGAGAAGAATAATGGCGTGTTTCATTCACAGCTAACGTTCATGGTTCTTTCAATGAATAATTTCACTTTGTGTTTTGGTCATTTCTGAGGAAGAGAGAAGTGCTCATTCCCACCCATCCAGGAGGCATTGTCAGTGCAAGGACATTTCAGCCAGCACCTCACTTCCCTGGTGCACTGGGAGCCATCAGGGGACACCACAAGCCCCAGTCTGAGCACAGAGCCCCTGGGAAGTACTCAGATACCAACTCAGGGCACAGGGACTCTGGGGAAGGACAGAGCAGTGAGATCCTGATGATCGCCCTCCTCACTCCGCATTTGCAAATCCATCTGTGTTCACCTCTCTTGTGCCGCAAATCCCGACCTGCTCCTATCAGGCAGGTGGGAGACACAAAATCAAAGGTCCTATTTCATGTGACCTTCAAATCTTTTCACCATATCACACAAACACTCTTACTTCCTCTTTCTGCACAACACCTGCTCTTCTCTGAGGAAGTTGTAATGACAGGGTCTTTTCAGTGTAGACAGGGCATCTGTGTTATTCAGAGGGAGGCTGTTATTTGTAAGAAATGAAATTCTTTGTTACAATTAACCAGCAAGAAATGAGCAGTCTGAAAATTTTTCAAGATACCTTTGAAAGAGGCCATGGAGTCAACAATGCCCTAATATATACTCCAGTTACCATGCGCAGGTTAGTGAAAGGAGGAAAAGAAGGAACCAGCCACAGCATAAAACAGCACTGACAGGATCAAGTCAGTGCATTTCAGTGAAAATTCTCCATGTGAATGGCCTGTTTCCCAAACAAAGACACAGAAAACAAACTTGAAAAAACAAATCAAATTGTATTAGATATATAGGAAACATTTAATACAAAAAGAAATACAAGAACTACCAAGGGACAGAAAAAATATTCATCATGGATCATATACTGGAATATCCATTTTATAAAACAAACACCACTGGATGGAATGAATTTGATAAACACCAGCATATTTATAGTGTGGAAAACTCACTATGTAAATGTGCAATGAAATTAACCAAAAATAAAAAGAAATTCTCATATTTGAACCACACTGTTGAACCAATAAATGTAAAGGAGTGCTCTGCCCCTGAACAACAGAAGATATATTTTTCCAAGCAAAAGAGCAAACTCTTTCTAAATTGACCAATACTAGCCCATAAAGTTTGTGTAAATCAATACACATAATTGAAACTCACACATGTATAATCAGAACATAGTTCAAAGAAAACAGAAATCAATGGCAAAAGAAACCATAAAAATTATGGAAATTCAGGGATATTATACAACTCATTCTTGAAGAATCAATAGGTCATACAAGAAATCATACAGAAAATAAGGCAGTTCCTAGAATCATCATATCAGACCATATAGGAAACATTCAAAAGTGTCATAAGAGGGAATGATCACATTAGAAAAAAAGAACAAAGCGAAATAAATAACTTAATGATCCACCTCAACATATTAGGAAAATAAGAATAATTCAAATCTAAAGACGATGCAAAAATGAAATTATTAAGATCAAAGAAGAAATTAAGAAATAGAGACAAAAACACAGTATGAAGAGTCAGTAACTCAAAAAGCTGGTTGTTCCTTCAAATAAAACAACAGACAAATACGTACCCAAATTTAATAAAGAAAGAGAAGAGACCATTATACGTGCAATAAGAAATAAGGAAGGCAGATCCAAAGGAACTGTTGGAGTTTTTGGTGCAAGTAAAAACAGAACAAAGTAAAAAGTGCCTTTATTGTGGGCATGGAGAAGACTACACCAGAGAGGACAGATGTGGAGCTTCTGAGGTGCTGGCTGGGGAACAAAGTCTATAGAGGACCACGTGGGGGTGGGCTTTAGGGTGTGGTCAGTGCAACATGGCGGGCAGTGATTGGACAGGGTGTGGGAAGAGAAAAACCGGATGGTACAAAAAAGGAGGTAGGAATTTGTAATATAACCTGAGAAGAGGAAGGCGGAGCCTGCCACATGGCCCCCAGTGGGCACCACCATATTGGCTCACCACCTTGATGACTTAGCAGAATTTTTATTACGGCAGAAAACCCTTCAGGAACTCCACTGAAATGCAGAACATTATTAGTCATTATTACATTTTATTTATTTATTTATTTATTTATTTATTTTTCATTGTTATATTTTTAAAAACCTATAGTTCACTAAATTGGAGAACCCAGAAAAAGGGGTAATTTCTATACATGTATAAATTACAAGTGGACCAAGAAGACAAAAGTTCCGACTAATCCAATAGCATACAAAATGCAGAGGCGGTAATAAAAACCTACCAAGATAAACTTTAGATCCGATTAATTCATGACTGATTACACCAGAAGGCTAGGCCTACTCTCATGCCAATACTCTTCAATCCCATTAAGAAAATTTCAAAGTAAAGAATATTGCCAAACCCATTTCCAGAAGCCAGCATTACCTTGATTTCACAACTGGACAAGTACTGAACTAAAATGGAAAAGTACAGGCCAATTTTGACAGTGAGAATGCTTACAAAGAATCTCAACAAGTTATTGGTAAACAGAGTTCACAAATCATTAAAAAAGTTTATATCATGACCAAGAAGGTGTCATCCCAGGAATGTAAGGATTGCTCAGTCTTTGGAAATCAGTAAATGTAATGCATCTCATAAAAAGAAATAGGGACAAAATCACAAGACCACCTCAATATATGCAGAAAGAAAATCCCTTTCACAAAGCTTAATAGTTATTCAAATATAAGTCCTGAGAAAATAGAAAAAGGACATTATCTCAACCTAAAAAGAGCTACTTAAAGCAAACCTACTGCCAATACATATAAAATTCAAAACAGAAAGATTTTTATCTAAAACCAGGAGCAAGACAAATATCTACAGTATCATCACTGCAGATTTTCATCACTGCTACGTTTTTCAATGTAGCTTCAAAACTCTGCCGAAGGAGTCAGACACGACAAAAAGTAAAATTCTTATTGCATTCATACTGTCAGGTCATATAGTCCTCGATACAGAAGACCAAGAAATTACACAAAACATCTCCAAAAATTAGTAAAAAGATTCACCAAATTACCAGGAGATGAAATCAACATAAAAAAATCAGTAATAAATATGAGATATAAAAAATCAGTAATAAATATGAAATGAGATACATTATAAAGGGATTTACAAAAAAACAAGAAGGTCAAGAGACAGACAGGGACACATAAGGGACTAAAATCTGCTTTGTCCATGTATCAGCTTTCTCCAGTTAATGTAATTATTAAGTAGTTCAAGGATATACTAACAAAAATTTTAAAAAATCATTAGTTTTTCAAGTGTAAAAATGTTTTAAAAATATGTCCTCTTGACTGTAAGAAACTTTTCCAAGAATAAAAATAATAAGGATATTTTTAAATATTTCAAAAGAAAATAGAGGGATAGAATATTTTCTTTAAAAAAGCAATGATTAATTTGTTAGCTACAAAGTTTCAGATAAGCAGGGCATGGTGGCCCATGCCTGTAATCTCAGCACTCTGAAAGCTGAGGCAGAGGATCTTTATGAGTTCGAGACCAGACTGGGCTGCAAAATGAGCTCAATAATAAGACCCTATCTCAAAAATCGAAAAAAAAAAAGAAACAATCAGATCTTTGTGAACATGGAAGTTAGCACACTCAAAAAAAATTTATTTGTGAATATTTTGTGATTAATTCACGTACACATCTATAATCATAACATTTATCTATTTTAGTAAGAGAAATTTGTTTATATTTTAATGCAAATTTGCAATAGAAAGAAAAGAATGTAATGCTACATAGTATAGATTATGTGATACTCTAAAAATTTCTAGATGTATTAAATGCATTTCACTTTCCATTTTCCAGTGCAAAGGAGACGGTCAATATACGTGGATAAATATAACCATGTACACACTGAATGACAACATGAAAACAAAACATGCCCTGAGTTAGGGCAGAACGGGATGCTCCACGTGAGCCTGCCTGTTTTACCCACCTGTCTGCCCTGGCAGCCTGGAGAGCAGCCCAGTGCCCTGCAGGACCCAGCGCTCTCCTTGGCCTTAGGCCACGCTGTGTCCACAGCGACCAGCCCTCTCCTGTGTGGGTCTCATTCCCCAGGCGCAGCCCATCCTTACACTCAGGGCGCAGCTACAGAAGGACAGGAGTCCTGGTGCTGCCCAGTCTCCTTGGAGGTGGCTTAAGTGCCAAGTGTGGGGAGGAGAGGAGAGCATGCACATTTGTACGAGTAGTGCCCAAAAAGCTTACCTTGCAAATGATTGTTTTCACTTGTGACTGTGTGGTAACTGTCACCTTGAGTGGGTCAGGAGGCCTGGAAGAGGTGATCAGGTCTCGGTGGTGCTGGAGGGAGAGTGGATTAACACACTGACTTCACAGCTGGAAGGAGGGAGGTGGGCTTGGAGGGGCCATTGACGGCTGACTTTGGAACTTAGGTCACTCTTTCTGACCTATTCAGCTTCATCAACCATGAACTGAGCACCATGAACTTTTTTCTCTGGCACTTTGGCTATGAGATTCCTGTCTTGATGTCAGCTGCCTACCAAAAACAACCCTGAGCTAAATTAAACCTCTTCTCTTTATGCTGTGTGTCTGGAAATTTCTTCAGTGTGCTGAACACTGATTAATGCCACAGGTAACCCAGCAAGAGAGTGTTTTAAAATGGGGAGGAAATGTGGTGCTCATCCTAATTTGCTTTTATTTTTTGACATGTGATGGAAACTATATTATGTGCTTAAGAGACCTTACTTTCAGAGAGAATAGACATTGAATTAGAGGCCAAGTCCCTATAATTTCCATACCTCTGTACAGCACAGCTCCTGAGTTATGAGGTGAAGGCCACAGAAACTGGGAGCTAATCTGGAGCCTGTTCTCTGCACGGGATGGCAGGTGTCAGTGGAAGTGAGGCGAGCACACTGTGCTGCAAGTGCCGTCCATGGATTCCAGTGACACCTGAAGAACAAACTCAACACTCAGAGTCAACATTCACAGTAAGGATAGTGGAGAGCACACTGCTTCATCTTCCTTGTATGTTCTTTTGTTTATTTTATGCTGTTTTCCTTGCTTTTTCTGAGTGATGAGTCATTATCTCTACATTTACAAACTTGCTACTGCGTCCTGTTTTGTTTTAACTTTTATGAATCCCTTTTATTATGCTTAAATACCTGGACTTTATAATTATTTCAGTGTGCAGATATATTATGGACTTTATGGTTAAAGGAAAATAATATGGGTTAAAATTACCAAAATGTAAAGTAATAGCTTAGTTTTAAAATTTAAATAGTCCTTTGACAGGGTTGCTGGTAACTATAGGTATACTACCTGTGTTTGAGTTTTCCAGAGCTTTTACTGAAATCCAAACTGTGCCAAATTATAGTGGCTATATTTTTAATTTGTTGGGTTTTTTAAATTCATATACAAAATACAAATTTCAGAAAAATAATATTAATTACATATAGTATAGGAACCAGACAATGTTTTTTGAGAACCAAATGGACATGGGTTACAGAGCCTATCTGGAATCCATAGCACTGTACAGTCCCAGTGGAAAGCAAGTGTGTGAATATGGATGACGGAGTTTTGTTGATGGAGATGACAGTGTTAAGAGGAATACTAAATTCACAGCTACTGCTCAGTGCTGCCTTAGAACGAGTCATGCCCTGAATGTGCCTCTGTACTTTCTCAGGGGCAGCCTGTAATCACTCACATTTCCGTCTCTGCACAGTAAGAGTGACCTTAGCAACCAGTTGGCCTTCCTAGATGAAGGGTGGATTTAGATAAGATTTATGAGGAGACTTCTGCTATGAATGTGGACAATAAGGCAGACTAAGTCATTCTTAGAATAGAACAAAATTTGAAGGATATCCTAATGCAATGATTTCTGTATATTAAAAAAAGCATCCACACATACTTCTCTATTTGTTTGTAGAATGCTGTGCATCATTGTGGAAGTGCCTGGAGGTGTATAATTTGGAGACACACATATACACACAAAATATAATTGCTGGGTTTTCCAGCCTTCTTTATAGCATACAAGCTGGTTCTTTATTCCGTGGTAAACAATTGAAAACAAAAGGTTTCTAGTGTTAAATAGGATCAGTTATTTTTAGTGAGTAAAATGACAAAGAACACTGTGCTCTCTTCAGCTGTCATTAGTAAAATCTATGAAGAAACACTCCAGAGAAGAGGAATCACATTGGCTTTATGCACACATTGTGAGAATGACCCTCTGTATACTATGCTCTGTCTTCTGAGATTCTACACGGGTCTTTTTACGATGGGTAACTTCTAGTTAACTGAGGAAAAAGCAGACTATTTGTTAGAATGGAGAGGTAGACTCAGCTATGACCATCTTTATGCAGGGAGCTCATTAAGCCTGGCTTTCCAGAATCGGTAGCTTCAAGGCTTTCCCCATAAAACGAACCCCATCTTTGGGCTGACTTGTATGCCAGGAGGATCACTTTAGGAGAGCTCAGAGGCATGGTATTTTTCAGGTGTCATGAGAAGAGAAAAATAGTTCAATTTTCTGAAGCACAGCGTAGAACGTGTCATAGGTGTAAAAAAGAAGCTTTGATTTTTGTAATTTGTCTTTAAATCTTTGATAGTTGGTTCTTTTAAAAGCTTTTAAACTCCATCCTGAGGTTTCTTTCAAAATTTTCTGCAAAATGACATGAGTCCTTTTTAGTAAATGCAGAGTGCTCTCCCTGAGTGAGAGGGATCTGAACAAATTTAATAATCACAGCCTCACTGTAAAGATCTTTCTTTGAGAAAGTCCTGATCAAAGGAGCAAAGTGCGGGGCAGCCTGTGTGGCAGTGAAAACTGCACGGTACGGAATCTGGGGGGCGCAGTGCTTTGGTTCCCAGATCTTTCACTTGGTTCCTCTGTGGGCACCAGTGATTCCAATATGAGTGTCTGTGCTTCTCTTATTCCTGCTATGAGCAGAAGCCTGTACTGGGAAAATATATGTATGTAATTAATACAGGAATCACAGAAGAAGCATTTTCAGTGCCATATTTTCTAATCTAAACAGATGCATAATAAAAAGTAGTCTAGGTAATGACATGACACATGGTAACTACAAATAATGCTGATATTCAATTCACTCTATTTTTAATTTTATTTTATGAAAAAAGGTAAATCAATATTTCATGACAAGATGATAAGAGATTGACAATAATTAATAAAATGCATACTGTTATCTTTAAAATACTCAGAGCAGAACATGTGTTTTAATTCCTGTACAGAATACACAGTTTTAAAACAATAATATTAATAATATCAATAATATTAAAATTGACTGCAGATGAAAATTTACGTTGCTTTTGCCTTGTGGCTACTGTGAAATATGCAGCTATGAGAATGGCTTTACAAATAAATAGCTCTTGAGTATCCGCATAAACAATTAAGGTCCAGCGAAAGGTGAAATTAACTAGCCCATCTTCAAATTCTCTTCATGTTTTAGGCAATATCTATAATATTCTCTATAGTCACAGCATCATTTCTACATCTCACAAAAATGCACCAAATTTTCCAAGTGCTCTAAATACTTATCAAAATATAAATTATCATATTTGGTTCTTTACTGAAAGCTTTCCTATCAAATAAGCAAAGTTATCTCTTCACAATTTTTATTTACATTTCCCAAATGATCTGTGATACTGGACATTTTTCAATGTGCCTGTTATCCATTTGGATGTCTTCTTTGAAGATGTTCAGAGCATGAGAAAGCTTTGTATACTGAGAAATGAGTTGAAAGAGAAAGGATGATGCAACACTGAAAATAAAATGCATGAATTACATTGACTTCTATAAGAGAAATGAGACAAACAGAATACATTGTAGAGTATTGAGCAAAAGAACCCTTCTGTGAAACCTTACATACAAGAAGCTTGATATGTGATTTTTGGGCAAAGACTGTCCAAAAAGTGCAGATATTTCACTAAAATGAACGCCAACCTGGTGAGAAACAATCGTAACTCATTTTGAGAACTTAGTTTTTTCTCTGACTTAAGAAAAATAACCGCACTTACGTTGATGTGGGGAAGATGACTGCGGTCATGTTTTTTACCCAATGCAGAGTTTGCAAAGAAAAATAAAATTTTGGCAAACATTTCTGATTGCCAACTCAACTTTCTCCACACAAGAGTGACTGTGAACAGAGGTGGACTGTACTTGAAGCAAGTCTGTAAAAAATAAACGTTTAAGAAAAAAAATATGTCTGAGAGTATTAAAATGTATCAGAATGCATGTAAAATGCATTCACGTGGCTTTTCCAGCATAACTTCTGAAAAGAAGTCAGAATTGATGACTCTTTAAGTTAGTACGTGCCATTAAATTAGAGGTCTTGTAATTGTAACAAATATTATTGCTCCGTAAATTTTTAGATTTATCCTACAACATTTAGATCATAAGTTATTGTTTCATATAATTTTAAAATCTTAGTATCAAAATGAGTTTCTTTCCTTCAAAATTTACTTTTCTTTAAAAAAGTGTATAGTTTAATAAATCATAGAGTAATGACAATAGGAAAATGATCAAATTTGGTAATGATGTATACCTAGTCATTGTTATCTTTCTCTTTCGATAGATACAACACATAAATGCAACATGGAAAATGACAGTTGTACCTCTACTGACTTCATCCTCTTGGGCCTGTTCCCCCCATTAAGACTTGGCCTTGTCCTCTTAATTCTCATTGTCCCCATCTTCCTAATGGCCCTGGCTGGCAACCTGTCCACGGTCCTGCTCATCCTCCTGGACGCCCACCTGCACACGCCCATGTACGTCCTGCTCAGTTAGCTCTCCCTCATGGACCTCATGTATGTCTCCACCACTGTCCCCAAGATGGCTTCCGGGTTTCTATGTGGAAACAAGTCCATCTCTTTCACTGGGTGCTGGATTCAAAGTTTTTTCTTCTCAACTTTTTCAGGTACAGAAGCACTGATACTGATGTCTATGGCCTATGACCGTTACATAGCTATTTGTTTTCCTCTGCACTATTCAACTTGCATGAACAACAGGATGTGTGTGGTGATGATCCTGGGATCTCTGGCACTGGGTGTTACAAATGCCTGTGCTCACACATCATATGTCTTTGACATTTCTTTTTGCCATTCCAGAGTGATCAACCACTTCTGTGATGTCCCAGCTGTGCTGACTCTGGTCTGCACGGACACCAGGGTCTATGAGTACACAGTGTTTGTGAGTACCACTATATTTCTCCTATTTCCTTTCCTGGGTATTCTGTGTTCCTACAGTTGAGTTCTCCTTGCTGTCTACCACATGTAGTCACAAGAATGCAGGAAGAAGGCCTATTCTACCTGCAGCACCCATATTACCATCGTGACTTTCTACTACACACCTTTTGCCTACACCTATCTCCACCCAAAGTCCCTCCAATCCCCAGCTGAGGACAAGGTCCTTGCTGTGTTCTACTCACCCCAATGCTCAACCCTGTGATCCACAGCATGAGGAACAAGGAGGTGATGGGGGCCCTGGGAAGGGTAACTCAGAGAATCTGCTGTGGGAAGAGATAGATAATTTCATGCCACAGTGTGCTCAACAGTGGATAACAATTAGAGGAATAGTTCATGCTGTGATCCCAGGAACCAAATTAACCTTTAAGATTTAACGTGTTTAAGATAGGCACAGCAATTATGTATTGAGATCAGTAATTTTTACCTTTTCTTGCTTCTTCCCTTCTTAATAATGGGCCCACATTTATCATTAATATGAGAATATTTTATTACCATGGAGAAATGTAAAAGAAAATAAAGAAAGCATTGAAATGTTTCAAAATATGAGGTTTGATCAAATACTTTGTGGAATGTTTGTATTTTTAAAAAAATTTACAGTAAAAGATATTGCTATGAATGCTCTCAAAATCCTCCACCTCACCCAAGGTCATTTATCCTACCTCTGTTGCCTGTTTTGTACTAGTTCTGTGGCTCTTTGCTCTTATCGATTTAGCTGCTTTGGCCCTCTTTATGCCCTGAATTTTCTCAAATCCTTTACCTTCTGAGGTTATTATTGGAAAACAGCCAGCATTTGCATGGTGCCATAGCTGGTGAAGGAAGTAGAAGAAAACACTTACTGACTTTTCCAAAAGAAGGTATTGGACAGTAGCATTCACTGTATTTTTCCTACCTTGAATGACATCACAAAGAGGTTTCTAGAACTATGTCAAAGATGACAGGACCCAAGGAAAATATGTGTGAAGTGAGGGGAAGAGTTTTGAAAGGGAGTAAAATCAATGGGTCCATTTCTGTTATCACATTTTTTAAAAATTTAAACTTTTGTGTTATAGTGTGATCACCTCCTGTATTAACAATCTGATACTTCAATTTGTATAATTTATGTTTAGTAAAGTAGCCCAAGAAATATATGTAATGGCTCTAATGGAAAGCTATTTCTTTATTCTGTATTGATTTACACTGAAAGCTTTCTCTGCAGTTTCTAAATAATTTACTTCCTTCATATTCATTTACTAGGCCACTCTTCCAACCATATTGCAAAATGTTTTTTTTTCAAAATTCTTACGGTAACATAGAGCAATAAGTTAGTTCACATATGGTGTAGTGATAAGCAGCACAGAAAGAGCATCTCTGAGAGTTGTTGTCCAGATACTTGAATGTAATCATGCAAGGAATATAGAGAAGAGGGAAAGGGCTCCCTGAACCCAGGAAGGAATGAAGCAAGAATTGAATGCCATGGAGAAAGTGAAGAGAGAAATTTCACTGAAAAGAAAAGGTAGCCAGTGGAGACTTATCTCTGAATTTCAGCTCACTGTGTGAGAGGAGAGGTTCAAACCTACAGTCACATGGTGACTGCTGGCAACATCAAAGATCAAAACAGAGAGATACAACAGTGGAAGGAAACAGCAGATGTAGAGGAGTGCACTGTCTGTGCTGAGTGCTGTGGGTTTGATTATCCCACAGGAGAGAACAGTTGATGAGGGGCCATCTTGGAAAGGGACCTAGTTAGTTCAGGACTTGGAACAACTGCTGGGTCCATCTAGTGGCGCCCAGCTGAGTTCAGGTCCACAGAAGGTGTGCTGACTGTTGCAGGCTGAATGGGTCTAGTCTCAGCTGTCATGTCCATAATACAACCTGAACTCCAGGGGAAATAAAGTTGCAGACTCCCTTAGATTATCCACCACCATCCATATAACTACTGCTAGCTTCCAGAGATAAATGCACAAATATGTGGACGCTCTCACCATACATTGTCTACCAGTGACAGCAGAGAGAGAAACCTGGAAGTGGATGTTTTACCTTTTCCTTTCCTTTTTAAAAACTTTTTTAAAATTTTCCTTTTCCTTTTCCTTTCTCTCTCTCTCTCTCTCTCTCTCTCTCTCTCTCTCTCTCTCTCTCTCTCTCTCTCTCTAGTTGTGGTAGTTTTGTTTTTGTTTTTTGTTTTACTTTTCCTTCATTATTTGATCTTCTTTTTGAACGAGTGTTCATGCGCCCTCTAGCCTCTTTGTGGTATTTTCTTTTCTCCATTTTTCCTTTTATTTCTTCCTCCTCTTTTCCTCCTGTCTTCTGCTTCAGTTTCCCAAAGGTAGCATGATCCTCCTCTCTCCTCCAGCCTTTCTTCTACTCTCCTCTCTTCTTTCACTTCTTTATCTTTTCTGTAATCTCTTTTAAACTTTTATCCCTGAGGGGAAAGTGAACATATTAAGGATGTGAATTCTGCGCATAATTTCATTGTTTGTTTTAGATTTTTTATATAACCACAAATCTAGTTCATATGGTTAAAGGTGGCAAATTAATGGTTACTTCAATGGATCATTTTCTGGGCTGTGTTTGATGCTATTGTCATTGCTGATGGTATCACTTTAGGCAAATGTGACATCGTTGTTTAACCAGCTGTTCTGCCTGGCCTTCCAAGACTGAGATTTCCAAAGGGACATAGAAAACACTCTGGGCCAGTGCCAAAGAACCAGAGGGTAGGTCAAGCAGGCAGGAACTTCTCATCCCAAACTAATTGAAAAGTAGGATCTTGCAACACTCTCAAATCCCAAAAACCAGCTACCTGGAAGACACCTCAGAGAAGTAGTCATTTCCTAAGGGGTCTAAACACTAGCAATAAAATAACTCACAATAGGCAATTTACAAGCATCAACCCAGGAATTAAACTGAAAAAAAGAAAAAAATGAGAAGACACTTAAACAAGATGTAACCCCTGACATCTACTTCACAAAGGCAAACCTAGGTGCAGTGAGATGGGACAATGCAAAAACCTCCCACCTGGCCTATCTGCAGTGGTAACTACAAAGTGATTAAATGAGGCTCTAGCAAAAATGAAACCAGAAATTATTTATCAGACAAATGTACGGATGTCCACAATGAGAACCATGCTTAGTGACTCTAGAGAAGATACAGATGAAAAATAGCAGATTTTAAGAAAATTATGGAAGTCATGAATGCCCCATATAAGAAATGACGGATTCAAGCAGATATTTAGGCAAATAAAAATTCCACAGAAATATGTGCAGCAGAATGAGTCAATATGAGGACAGAATCTCAGATACAGAAGACAGGCTTATGGTTAGCGATTGTGAAAAGAATGATTTCTCAAAAACAGCAAGAAACTATGAGTAATCACACCAGGAGCTGCTGTATGATGCAAACATGAAGAATCAGATTGATTGAAGTCAATGAAAAAGGAGGAAATAACACAAATGATATTTTTAAAAATCTGTTTACACACATCATGCAGAAAACGTCCCTCACTCAACATATAGTTAAGTGAGACATATAGACTTGCAATTATGCATAACTTTTTAAAAATACTACAAGCAGGCAGACCCATGTCAAGATTTCAGAAATTCAATACAAGGGTAGAATCTTAAAAGCTGTTGGGTAGAAGAAACAAATCACTTATAAAGGAAAGCCTATCAAAATCACAGCTGATATTACAGTACAAACTCTCAAGTTAAAGAAAGCTTGGAGTAAACTGTTTCAATCTCTGAATGAAAAAACCTCCAACCCAGACTGAGGTATCCCATGCAACTATCTTACAAAACTGAAGGAGAAATAAGTACACTCATGACAAAGAATATCTGAGCAACTTATGACCACCAAATCAGCACTATAAAATGCTTTTAAGCTCTTTCTAGAAATAGATAACAGGTACTAAAGCTCCATGAATCCAAACAGAAGGAATCTGCTAGGTAAGACTAGCAATGAAACAGAGGGGTATGCCAACAAGAGGAAAATAACATGACACATATAAGTTGATACATATCAGGTATAAGCATCAAGGTTCATGGTTTCAGTTCACCAACCAAAAGAGACAGCCTGGCAGAAAAAATGCAATATGCAACAATATGGTGTATATGAGAATCACATTTGATTGAAGATGAAATTCATAGCGTGAACATCACAGGATGGAAAACCTTAGTCCATATGACAAGAACCCAGCAAAAATCAGGTGTAGCTATTCTATTTGCAGACAAAGTGAATTGCAAGCCAAGACTGAATAAGCGAGACAAAAAAATTCTCTAATTCTTGAAAAAGAAACAATCCAAGAGTATGGGTAAACAATCATAAATATATATGCAACAAACACCAGTGTACCTGTTTATGCAAAACAAATACAAACATGAAAAATCAAACATGCTTGAATACAATTCATTGGTGGATTTCAATACTCCACTGTCACAGAAAGGCAGATGAACTAGAAAAAAATTCAACAATGAAATATTAAAACTGAACCAAACATTTGAACAAATAGAATTAGTAGATGTTTACAGAGTTTGCCCCCAGACAACATCACAATAAACCTCAGCTATACATGGCATACTTTCCAAAATAGACCTTATACTAGCTCAGAGAACATGCTAAGCTAAATGCAAAGGAACTGAAATCATCCCATGCATATTATCACACTATAATGAATTAAACTGTAAAGAACCACAAAAGAAAACACAAGAATTTCATAAACACACAAAAATTAAATAACACCCTCCTGGATAACCAATGGGTTACAGATGAAATTAAAGGAAAATTAAGCAGTTTCAGCAACTGAATGATACGATACAACATAAGGGTCTTGTGACCCTCCAAGACCCTTCGCACTTCCCAAACTGTCCCCAAATCCCCATCTCTCTCCATCACCGACTCGGGCTTAAGCCCATCATAGACCAACTCCTCAAACAGAAACTCCTCATCCCCTTGCACTCTCCTTACAATTCCCCTATCCCACCTGTGGTCAAACCAAACGAGACCTACAAGTTGGTCCAGGACCTCTGGGTCATCAACTCAGCCATCTGCCCTATTACCCCTGTCATTTCCAACCCACACACTCCACTTAGTCACATCCCACCTACCACCACTCATTTCTCTGTCCTGGGCCTTAAGGATCCCCCAAGATCCCTCCTCCTACCCCTCTTTGCTTTCACCTGCAAAGACCCAGCCACTTAAGCGACTTCCCTGTTCTCATGGACTGTCCTCCCACAGGGGTTCAGGGATAGCCCCCACTAATTTAGTCAGGTCTTAGGGGCTGACTTGGCTATTCTAATTCTCAAACCCAGCCACCTGCTGCAACATGCTGATGACCTACTCTGCAGCCCTTCCCCCCATCTCTCACCTCCACACCACCAAGCTTCTAAATTTCCTTTATCAACAGGACTCTCAAGTTTCTCATGACAAGGCACAGCTCTCCCTCCCCTCTGTCTGATATCTGGGGTTCCATCTCACTCCTACCACCCGAGATCTCACAGTAGACTGGAGGGAAGCTCTCTGTTCCTTCATTTCTCCCACCAGCAAACAACAAAATTAATCTTTCCTTGGAGTCAAGGGATACTTCCATCTCTAGATCCCTCCCTTCACCCTTCTGGTATGACTGCTGTATGAGGCGACTTAAGGCTCCATAGAGGAGCCCATAGCAGACCCGTCTCATTCAACAGGCCTTCACCCAGATCAAAACTCTGCTCCTACAGGCACCCACTCTAGCCCTTCCTGATCCAACTGAGCCCTTCCACCTCTTTACTTCAGAGGCTCACAGAATAGCTTTGGGGTCCCGGGTCAATTCAAAGGCCCTAACTTTTCCCCCATAGCATATTTCTCCAAACAAATAGACCGGATCACACCAGGTTGGTTTCCCTGTCTTAGAGCCTTGGTGGCTGCTGCCATCTCAACACAAGAAGCCCAAAAACTTATACTGCAGGGAAAAAATTATGGTCTGTTCCCCCTAGCACCTTGTGGACCTCCTGTCACACCAGGCCCTACACCTTCTGGCTTCTTCCTGCCTTCAACTCTTCCACCTCACTTTTATAGAAAACATACAGGTCTCCCTAAAACTATGCCAGCCCCTTAATTCCGCTTCCTCCTCCTCCTCTCTGACACCAAGCCTACCCACTCATGTCGTGAAGCCCTCACTGACCTCATCCCCAGTGCTACCTCTATCAAGACTGAGCTCCTACCCGACACCCAGCATATCTGGTTCATAGATGGGAGTTCCTCTTCAGGCCCAGAAGAGCCCCAGGCAGGATATGCCATTGTCTCTCTAACCCAAAATATTGAGGCCAGTCCCCTTCCACTTGGTACCTCCTCCCAAAAGGCAGAAATCTTAGCCTTCATCTGAGCCTTACATCTGGCCTCTGGGACTACTGTCAATACCTACACAGACTCCAAATATGCCTACCACATAATTCACCACCACACAGCCATCTGGGCAGAACATGGTTTTATCACCACCAAGGGCTCCTCCTTCCAAAACAGCAAGCTTATCTTGCAGCTCGTTGAGGCCATCCCTCTTCCCAACCAGGCTGACATAATTCATTGAAGAGGACACAAACAAGTCACTGACACAATATCCTAAGGCAATGATCAAGCAGACAGAGTAGGTAAACAGGTAGCTCTCAGGCCCTGGCACCCTCCCTCTCCTCTGACACATACTCAAGCTCTCACCGCCCCTCCCCTGTCCCACAAGGGATTCACTTACCTATACCACCAACTAAAACTTCTCTCCATAAAAGGTGCTTCATCTGGACCTTAAGGCTGGCTCCTCCTAGATGGCAAATATTGCTGCCCAGACGACCAGGCTCAAACCTTTCTCAGCCACCTCCATAACTCCGTACACATAGGATGGAGACCACTGAAAAGACTCCTAGAAAACATTATATATTTCCCAAGCTTCACCTGTGCCCTCCAGAGAATTTTCTTGCAATGTTCAACTTTTTCCAAGATCAACCCAAAAGGGTCCCTACTATGCCCCACCCCCGAGGCTTCTCCTCTGCTCAACTCAGGGGATAGGGATCCTGCCCCAGAGAGGACCGGCAGATAGACTTCACACACATGCCCAGACACAAAATTCTCAAATACATTTTAAGTTGCGTGGACAACTTCACGGGATGGGTCAAGGCTTTCCTTATTTCCCATGAGACATCAGACACCATCACATAGACCCTCCTATCAGATATCATCCCTTGCTTTGACCTCCCACACTTCATCCAGTCAGACAATGGACCGGGCTTTATCTCTAAGATCACCCAACAGGTCTCTGAGGCTCTCAACATTCACTGGGCCTTACATACCCTCTACCACCCACAATTATTGGGAAAGTTGGAAACGGCTAACCATCTTCTCAAAATCCATCTCTCTAAACTTTCTTGAAACCCAACAACCATGACAACACCTCCTACCTGTGGCCCTCCCTGACTTAGAGCAGCCCTCTGCCAACCCTCCAACATTAGATCCTTTGAACTTATGTACAGGTGATCGTTCCTTCTCCAGTTTCCCCCCTACTGCCTCTAATACCCTCGCCAATTACCTGCCTCTCCTCTTCCTCATCCACAACCTCCTATGATCATATGCTGGTGAAAACATACCCAAACCTGACAAAACCTCCATTCCTGTTGCAACCAGGTGACCAGGTGACCAGTTGCTTCTCAAGGATCTGTCAGCCCCAGCTTCCTGGCCCCACTGGCTAGGCCCATTCACCATGGTGCTCAACACTCCAACTGCTGCCAAGAAAGATTGGCCTGGGTCCATCTCACCTCCTTTAAGAGGGCACCCCCGTCCACAGTACAATGATCAGACCTTCCTGGTCTTCTAAGATTCTCTTCCCTACAAGGCCCCTTCTAAAACTTACTCCTCTTCTTCCCCCTGTCCTGGAATGATCAGCCTTCTCCTAAGTGTTTCCACCTCCCTCCGCCTTGGTGGCACCCCAGTGGCCTGGTGGTTCCCTGTGAATGCTTTCAGTAAACCGCTCAATTCTTCAGACTGTATCTTCACTGGCTGTTCCTCCTCTCTCTTGTTTGATGCCTGCACCCCCCCCCACACACACACACAGGTTGGGCCTCCTGTGGCTCACTCTCTTGGGAACACTCTTACTCACACAGTTCCAAATACATCTGTTTCTGGCCAGGCCTCAACAATAACAGCTCCCTTAGGGGTCAATGAGAAAAACATTGCATCACCTGGCCTAACATGCAGATGGGTTCTTGGTCTTCCCAACCCAGTAGAGGGAAAAATCCAGCTCTCTACTTCACTCCGATCCCCAACCCACATCCCTTGCTCCTCCATACCTGCAACCCCATCAACCTCACTATCCACAATCCCTGGGAAGAAAGCTGGACCGAAGGGGTCCGAGTAGCCATTCGAGTGGAGTGCATGGTACTGGCTGGTACCTCTGTGGCATAATATCGATCACTTGAGCCTGGGCTGCCTCCGCAGCTCTGCCTCCTGCTCTCCAGAAAAGTAACAGAAACTCAATTCCTCCCTCCCCCAGGTACCCACACTGCCTAAATTCTCCAAGGCCCTCCTCCAAGCCATCTACCATACCCTACTTAACCTCTTGGAGTGCTGGATGTGTGTCTGCCTGATAGATGCCACAGTCATTACCGTCCCATGGTACCACAACTCCTCCACTCCCTGCACTGGCCAATCCCCAGTGCACCCCAACCCTTGACTGTATCTCACCACCAGGCCAACTTAACTTGCTGCAGCTCGACACAGGCCCTTAGCTCCCTCCCGTGCATCCAGATCATGATAATCCCCACCCATTTCGGTGCCACCTCTGATCAACCGTGTTTGGCTCTGCAACTTCACCCTTTTTCCTCGCTACCGCTCCGACACGACACACCTTCCAGTCCTTCCTCTGCCTAATTTATAGATATACACCAATGGGGCACTCACTGATTCATTCCTATACCCACCCCATTGCCCACGATGCAGCATCTCTATTGACATTGTCCTGGGCTCTTCCCTGTTATCAGGGTGCTGGGAGCCTCCACCTTGGGAGCTTCCATAGGCTATAACCTCCAGCTTGGGAACCAGCTCACCACCCACATCGAGCAGGTGGCCTCCATATTTGACCTTGTCTATTCTCAAATAGATGAACTAACAGCAGCTATCTTCCAAAACAGATGAGCTCTGAACATTCTCAAGCAGAAAAGGGAGGCACCCGCCTCTTCTTGGGGGAAGCATGCTCCATCTATGCCAACCAATTGGGTCTGGTCCAAGAAAAGATTCAACAAATGTGGTACCAAACGCACCAAATTTGCAACAGTTTAGCTTCTCCTTCCTCAGACATCTGGACATGCCTTCTTCCTTGGCTTCTGCTATTGGGCCCCCTGCAGCAGTCTACGTTCTCCTCTCCACAGCTTCCTGTATCTTCTCACTCATTCACAACACCGTCCAAAAACTAACAACTCAAAATTATAACCTTATGCTTCTTTCAGATCTCCAGTTTCAATCAGTCCCAACCAGTGATTCAGACAATCTCTTTGATGGTGACCCAGTTCAGCAGGATGTAGCTGCTGACAAGAAACATTGCCACATCCCCCATTAGATCAAGTCTGGAACAATAAGTCACCCAGTTGCTCCAAAGCTCCCCTGCCTTTGCAAGGAAAAAAAGTATCTCTGGCCTAGCTTCCCAGGATGGGCCAGGCACGAAGGTCACCCCTGCCCTTATCTTGCTTGCCTCCCAGACTGTGAAGGACGCAGGGACCAGGTGTGCTGCTGGCCATCTACAATGGCCCATAAACACCTCTCCCAGAAAAAAAGGGGGCCCTTAAAACCCCACCCTGCTGCTCTGGTCCCCTGGGCATCCCTGCTCCTCGTCTTCAGCTATAATAAATCCTTTTCATGTCTGATGGTCTGGTGTGACTTGTGTGGCTTGCGGCGACGTAGATCTGGTTAATTATCCAATCACTTTGTAATTTGCTTCTACTCATCTCCCAGAACACCTGACTGCTGCTTATTTTCCACTACCACTTGCAGCTGGTGAGCCACCTGAAAGTCACCTCCCACTGTTCTATGCTCACACCACCCTCTGCATACACCTCTTTACTCCCTACCACTGAGTTTGACCATGCTGAGTACTACAGAGAAGTGAATCCGCACAGTATTTGTCTTGTTTTTGTTCGGTTGTTTTATTAAGCATGATGTCATTAAAATGTATCCAGCATATAGCACCTGTCAATATTTTTCCCCCTTAAAAAACTGCAGGTACTGCATTAGATGTACATATTACATTTTGGTTTTCGGTTGAATTAAATTGTTTCTCCCTTGTGGATATTGTGACTTATACTCATTTGAAAATGACTTTGCAAAGAACTCAGGTACACATTCCAATGTGGAATTAATTGATCATGTTTAAATTTTATCCATATATTTGTGCAATCACGATACCATTTTCCATGCTCCCAGCATAAATACTGTTTCTCTCAAAAATACACAATGACTTCCACTTTCACTATACCTCCACCAAAGTACACAGTGTTCCATTTGATTCTCAGAGGAACACTTACTTACTGAGTGTGCAGTGATGTTTCACTGGGATTTTGATTTATGTTTCCAAAAAGATGACTGGTACTGAGCATTTTTCCTGTGACTTTTTTCCACACAAATGAATAATTTGGAGAAATTCAGAGTTCTCTGTACAGTTTGTGGAGGTTTCAGTCCATATTTGCCTGGTTCTGAGGCAGAGTGGCACATGGTAGAGGGCAAACGTTCATGGCAGCAAACAACCAGCAAATGTGTGGAATTGCAGGCAAGCAGCCTCTTTCTCTCCTCTACCTTGTAAAACAGCCTGCCCCCACCCAGGGGGCGTGTAGCTCTCACACAGTCTCCATGACCTCCTCTTCCGCAGGCTCAGGATGTATACAAAGTAAGCACCCTGGCTTCCTGCTGAATTACATAGTTAACCTTTTAAATTTCCCAAATTAACACAAAAAACAACATCCCAGAAGCGTAAGGGCATGTTCTTTTCACCCCAAGATCTACAACTGCTGAGTTTCTCAGCCAAACCTCCAGACTCCGCAAGTTGACATAATGTATCAACCATAAGCATTCTTCACTTAAAAACTGCGGAATTTATGAATAAATCACAAACTAACTGTGCAGGGAATTTTTCTATGTTGGCTAGTGATCAATAACTATTCACTACTATGTTTTAAAATATGTGTAAGTTTTGAGTAAGTCACAAGCTGATTACACTAGAGACTTTGTAAAATTTTGCAATAATCTTTACATATTTCCTGTTATACCTGACTTCAGGATAAACTACATAAATTCATAATGGAAAATTATATTCAAGCCTCTACTGACTTCTTCCTCCTGGCCTGTTCCCCCCATCAAATAGAGGCCTTGGGATCTTCATTCTCATCTTTCCCATCTTCCTAATGGCCCTGGCTGGCAACGTGTCCATGGGCCTACTCACCCTCCTGGATGTCCACCTCCACACACCCATATACATCCTGTTCAGTCAGCTCTCCCTCATGGGCATCATTTACACATCTGACATTGTGCCCAAGATGGTTTCTGGGTTTCTATCTGGAAATAAGTCCATCTGCTTCACTGGGTGTGGGTTCCAGGCTTTCTTCTTTGCGATTTTGGCAGGAGCAGGCCTGATCCTGATGTCCATGGCCTATGACCACTGTGTGGCCATTTTCTCTCCTCTGCACTATGCCATCCGCATGAACAGAAGAGTGTGTGTGGTAATGATCCTGGATTCTGGGCACTGGGCACTGTAAACACCTGTGCTCACACAGTGTATGCTCTTCATCTCCCTTACTGCATGTCCAGGGCTATTAATCACTTCTTCTCTGATATCCCAGTCATGCTGACTCTGGCCTGCATGGACAACAGGGTCTATAAGTACACTGGTTTTCTGTGTACCACTTTCTTCCTCCTGTTGCCTTCCACAGTTATTGTGCTTTCCTATGGGAAAATGCTCCCTGCTCCCTGCTACGTGAGCTCACAAGAAGGCAGGAAGAAGGCTTTTTCCACATGTAGCAGCCACCTCATGGTGTTGACTTTCTACATGGCACCTTTTGCTTACACTTATCTCCTCCAAAAGTCCCTCCAGGCCCCAGCGAAGGTCCTTGCTGTGTTCTACACCATCCTCACTCCAGTGCTCAACCCTCTGATCTATGGCCTCAGGAAAAAGGAGTTGATGGGGCCCTGGGAAGAGTGACTCAGAGGATCTGCTCTGTGAAAATGTAGATAAATTTGTGTCTTTGTATGTTCATCCTTGTGTCAGATCTAGAAAAATATTAATTGCCTGTATCTTACACAGTAAAATTAATCGGTAGGTTTAAAAATTTCATATTTGAAGAAGATGGCGACCAGGTAAGCAGCAGAGAGGGAACCTCCTGAAAAATTCCCACCCAGACAATGGAATATAGCAATATGAGAAGGACTGAAAGGAGAGAGGTGTATACCCTGAACCCAGGAAGGATCTGAAATGGGAACTGAAGCCCTTGGAAAGACTAAGCAAATCCTCTTCTGGAGGAAAGGATCAGAGGGCCACCATGGTGCAGTCCGAGGCAGAGCAGACAGAGAAGGAGGAAGCCACCACTCCAAACACACCTTTGGCCCATGCCCTCATTCCAGCACTCGCAGCTTCAGCTTCAAAGACTCACGCTCATCGAAGCCTTCTGACTGGGCCAGGGGAGAGTGGAGTTTCTTAGAGCTGGTCCAGGTCTGGAGAGGAGCGGGCACAGCCAGGAAAAGAAGCAATTGCGGTCAAGAGCAGTTGTGGCACCCAGAGTGAGGATGAGAAGTTACAACAGCCACTGAAACAGAATCCCTGCCCTGCAGCAACTTTCCTAATCAGTGCCTGGAGGCAAGGTAGACTCAAAGCAATTAGTACACAACCCACCACACCCAGCTCAGGGTCTGCCCTCAGACTGTGATTTCCTGCCTCTCCACTGGGTGAGAGGATACCTGCGGAGAGTAGAGGGGAGCTTCGGCGGTGAACCTGGAGCCCAGGGTGGCTCCCAGGGATCCAGTCAGTGGATGGGGGCTGGAGAATGGCAACGGTAGGGAGCTGCAGAAGGAAGTGGATCGCCCTCTGTGAGCACCTTGAGACATGGCGGTCAGTGCAATCACCTCCTATTCCTGACAGCAATGGAACAAATCCACGGGCTTTGGGACTCACCCCAGACTACTAATATGAGCACCAAGAGGGTCTCCTTACTGCTTGCAGATATGAATCTTGCATGAACACATAGCAATGGATTAAATGAGAAGCAGCAGTCTGGGAGTCCAAAAAACAACAACATACTCTACACAGCAGACCCGAGAAAATCCTCCAACTCTATTCTTGAACTAATCTCTGAACTCAGTTCATACCCTGGACTGCCACAGTGCGCATGGGTGGGGATTTCAAGCCCTTGTGCCAAGCATCTTAAGTTCATCCTGGTTGCAGGGGGCGGGGAACGACAATACTGGAGATCAGGAGGTGGGAAGAGGTGAAGACAGGGCCTAATGCCCCACTGCTGAGGATGCCCAGCATGCACCGCACTGCTGAGGGTGCCCCACAGACTGATCCCCCTTCCTCCCGTAGCACAACGACGAGGCAGAGCTGGGTGGTCCACTATGAACTTAGGTGCTTTTCCACCTCCTGCCATAGCAATCTGTGTGCACCCATGTATGTTATAGCATGATCTGAAGCAGCTGTGTATCCTCCCAAGGAGAGAGTGCAGGGGTACAGATGTACCCAAAAGTACAGTTATTGTCACACTGAAGATGACTGAGTGGTAGAACAACAGAGATGAGGGAGGAGAAGATGGATTAATCAAACGAGCCATCGCCTATATAACCAAGTAACAAATGTGAAACTAACATTATGAAGACAACATACAGAGGTAATTCCCCACTAAGTTCTCTATAATTTTGTATTTCCTCTATGGTTTTAGTGTTAGCAGAAGTGAAGATAACTTTATATAGTATAATATCCAATGCTGATTCCCTGCTATCTTCCTATAATTTGGTATTTCCTTTAATGTTTATGAGTTAACTAATGTGAAGATATGTAATACAACATCCAGTGTTAATTCCATACTATATCCTATATAATTTTGTATTTCCTGTATTGTTTATGTGTTATTCTGGTTTGTATGTCTCCATTCTTCTATCTTTAAAATAAAATTTTAAAAAAATTCACATGTGATGCACCATTTACATATTATAGGCAATAATTTTTATTTTCCTTTGTTGCTTCTTCTCAGTCAAAAACATGAGCCTCTATATTTAATGCGAGGACAATTTTTTAACATAGAGTATTGACCAGGGAACAAGCTATAAACCTCAGACACTTAAGAATATGAAGTATGATCAAAGCCTTCTCTAATGTTTAATTCATAAATTGATACAGTGAAGGACACATCTCATCAATCCCCTCAAAATCCTCTCCTCTTTGGAACACACCTCTCCTATACTTTTTGCTGCCTTCTGAGGGATTTGAGGAAATCCTTCTTGTCATTTGCTGGGCTCTTGTGGCCACCATCACGTCTTTAATTGATTCACATAACTTATCTTTCCTGGTTTGCTTTTCACGTTGGAGATTAAGCAGATATTGTGTGCTGCCAGACCTGGTGAAGCAAGTGGATGAAATCACAGCACAATTCTCTGTAAATTTTGTCCTACTTTCCAAAGACCCTCAAGGAGAGGACTTCCACAAGCTCCCCAGCATGGACAGGATCAGTCACATAATGTGAAGGGGAAGGTTTTCGTGAGGGTGAATAACAATGTGTCCTTTTAAAATTAATTTCACTTATTGGTACATTTTCGGTATGTGTAACATTCACATTCATCATAGGGAATTTGTACTTGTACATGATGTACTTTTATTCTTTTTCTTTCCCATTTCCCTACATTCCCTTTAACACCTCCATCCCTCCTTATTCACAAAAGACATGCATTTCCATTATTTCCTTCTCTTCCTGTTTTGTTTTCCTTCCTTCCTGTCAGCCTTTATTTTGGTCATGTTTAAAAATTTAATCATATAATTTATTGTAATCACCTTTTGTGTTAACTTTGATTCTACAACTGTTTATATGTTACCTTTACCAAACTACAGAGAAGTACTGCAAATATTTTTGGTGTTCTGGTCTAGTGGATAATAAAAATTATTTCATTTATTTTACATTATCATTACTATTTTTTTTTTTTTTTGCCTTTTTGAGACAGTGTCTCACTGTATGGTTCAGACTGGCCTCGAGTTCACTTTGGAGCCCAGGCTGGTCATGAGCTTACAACAATCCTCCTGCCTCAGCCTCCTGAGTGCTAGAATTACAGGCCTGCACCATCACACCTGGCATACTTTATATTAATTTACACTTTGCACATATTGTGTAGTTGTTTAATATTTTACTTCATTTATGATAATTTATTGTGATGGTATATTTTAAAACAAATTGTTATTTACAATATTATGGTGATTTATAATAATACAGATCGTAAAAAGATTCCCCTAGATTTTCAGACATCTTCTGCCACTCATGGTAGCAAGTTTATATTTTCCATGAAACAGACCCTGGGCTTATCTCCTTAAATCCTACGGAAATTATTCAGTAAATGATCTGTCTGGAGATCAGTATTGATGTTTGGAAAAAGCCAATTCATTTTCCACTTTTTACTCTCAGTCAAAGCCATTTATGTTCAAAAGTGAGTCTTTCAGGAAAATGCACATTGTCCAATGATGGGTGGAAAGGAAAAAAAGCAATGTGAAAACCCTTGGCTGAGCCAGGCCATGGCAGCGCTGCTGCTTGTGAGTCCCTGTGAGGACTCAGGTCCAGACCCGAAGTCCCGACCTGAGCAGATGATGGGCAGCGGACCTAGAGCGTTCCCTTGGCGCTGCCTGACCAAAATCTCGGATTACACAATGGAGAATGTGCAGGACTGGATTCAATTCTTATCAAGTGAAAATTTCTTATCACAGAGCTTTACGTGAATAATACAATAATAATGATAAACAAGTTCTTCTTATACAAAATAGTACATCATTTCATTCAGAGTCCTGATTTTAGAAGCAGGCCCTGAAGCTGCACACCACCACCCCACACTCACTGACCGCGGGCACCCAGAACGCACACACCTCCAGCGGCCCTGTGGAGAAGCGATCCGACAGTCCCAAGTCCGTTTTGCTCCCGTGTGCTTCCATGGCAATAGTCACAGTCCGTCCTGAAGGTCTTTGCTTGCCTTGTGTCAACACTAAATGCTCGGTGCCTGTCACTGCTTTCCTCCGCGAGATTTTTGTCTTTGTTTTTTTCTTTTCCAGCAATGAAAACACCTAGACTCTGAAGTTTGTTGTCGCCAGGCTCAGGGTGAACCATCACCTGAACATTGCGGTCCTCCGGACACACACGGAGATGCAGCGCTGCAGGGCCGCTGACCGCTCCAAGAGCGCCCGGGCTGGGGAGCCCGTCTGACTTCTGTCCCTGCGGGGCCCAGTGCACCTCGAGGATGCCAAAGGCCCTGCCCTCCGCGCCAGGTGGACCCCGCCGCGCTCCAGGCTCAGGCACAGCTGGACTCCGTGGTGGCTTCTGCTGGTGTCGCTGAGCCTCCAGCGAGGCCCTGTGTCGGGGCGGTGGCATCTGGAGCCAACGCAGAAGGCGCTTTGCCTGGGTCTCTCGGAGGAGGCGAGACACGGAGGATGCGGAGCTGCGCGGAAATCCGGGTCACGAGTGCAGGCCCAGAACCTGCGGCTGCGGGGAGCAGAATTTCTTGACGCAGAGCTCCAGGGATCATTTTATTTAAATCTCTTTCTAAGGGTCCCCGTGTCCCCTCACTGGTCCTGGCTTCCAGGACGCCCTCGGGGACCCCGCGCCGGCTTTTGCTGCTTTCGCGGGGAGGAGTGGGGGAATCTGGGACTGATTGCAACCTTACCATGGTGCAAGTCTTGTTAATGGAACCAGAAACTCTGGGGGGCAAAGGTGGCTGGCGCAATGGGCTGAGCTTTCAGTGCGGAATCCAGGTCACATGAACAGCAGTTCTGCTATGGGGAACTGGAAACAGATTTTACAAGATAAAAGAGACCCAGTGTCAGCCTGAGAAGCAGGAGAAAGAAAAAGACCTCCGCGCTGAGCCTGGGCACTATGTCCTTTCCCCTGGAACCCGTGCTCCCACTGGAGAGCCCCTGCTGGGTCTTCACAGTACGCTTTTCCCTTTGCCTTTATTACCAGCACACGCTGGCTACCTGTCACTTCTCTGCACCAACTTTCTTCTCAGGACAGAAAGAACCGAGAAGGCACCTCTGGAGGGAAGCCTGAGACCCCCAAATCCCGGTAACAATCTCTCCTTGCAAGTTTTAAGCCTAATCACTGTCAGTTGAAAAGGAAAAATGCCGGCCCTCTACCCCTCATCCCGGATGGGGCCAGAGTGTCACAAGTTCCAGGCTAGCTGGGAATCTATAGAAATTGTACCAAGGTAAGATTTATAAAGAGCTGGAGGTGTGCCACATCTGTAGTGTACTCACCTGATGTATGCACAGTGCTGCGTTCAATGCTGAGCGCTGTGGAAAGAACAGTTAAATACTGTTTAATAATAAGATTCCTTGTCCCTTTTGGATATGAAATGAAGAGAATTACATCAAAGCGTTTGTAGCATGGTGGTTCCCAGGACTCCTGATAGGAGGAAGTGACAGGAAACACGTCAAAGAGTAAACTCTGTATCACCTAAAGTGTGTAAGCTGAGATATCACGATAACACTCACTTAAGAATGAGCGGGTTACATGCAAAGTTGAAATGTGAAGACCTGTGTCCTCTTCTCCTCTGAGAGCAGCAGTTCCGTTTGAGCACAGTGAGGCCTCCAGAGATGCTGGGACTGGGCTATGGGGGCAGGCCTGGCTGAGCCACCTGCTGACATTCTCCGACCCCTTCCCATCCAGTGCGGCCAGGCCCTGCAGGCTGGATGAGATCAGAGCTGCAGCATCCAAGGACCCCTTTGCTCTTCATCCACACTGCTTGATAGGAGGCATGATGGCCTCCAAAGACGTAATGACAAGTGCTCATGCTGAGTCCACCCTCAGCTCCGTGAACTCCCTCCGGAAGAGCAACCCCTGCTCTGATGTGAGGCTGAGGTTAGAGCACAAAGACTCCCGGGCACACTGGGTGGCGCTGGCTGCCTGCGGTGACTGCTTCTGTGCCCTGCTCAGTAGTGAGCTTGCAGAGAAGAGAAACTTCATGCTGATATCCAGGAATTAACTGTCTTGGCCATGGGAATCCCACTGGATATTGTATACACAGAACATGTGACGGTGGAGAATGCAGGAGAAATTCCCTTTATCCTCTCTGCATCAACTGAAAGATGGGAAGCAATGCAGCTGTGAGTTCTTGGAAAGTCAGCTGGACCCTCCTGATTTTCTGAGCATCAGGGATTTTGCTGAAACTCACAACTTGGTTGACAAGATACAAGCAGCTGAGGTTATAGGCAGAAGCATTTTCCTGAAGCGGCGCAGCAGGGCAAATTCATTTGTCTAAGTCAAGGAGAGGTGGAGAATCTAAGCAAGTGTGAGGCAATGGAGTTGGGTTCTGAAGACCCAGTCTCCGAGGCAGGCATCAGCTGGGTCATGACAGGAAGTGTGAAGAGCACGTGCCTGATTTTCTGTGATATGTACGGAGGCCCCAGCTGAGCCCTAGTATATTCCAGGTATGAGAGATACTGAGCGTTTCATCTGCTTTGCTGCTCAGTGCAGGGATCTGGTTGACAGCAAATAAGCTTCATCTGAGGCCTGATGCAGGTCCCAGGGACAAGGGCTCCACTAGGAGCCAGTGATGTGCTTCTGGTTGCTGGGTGCTTTGGAAACAGCACTCTCCTTGGATATCCTTGAGGAATACAATGCCGAGACTCAGGAGTAGAGCCTTTTATCAAGCATGAATTGCCAGAGATGTTATGTGGTGTCGGTGTCCCTACATGACCAGTCTAATTAAATTGGTGGTTATAACAGGCAATTTTGCCTCAGTTGAGGAGAATGTCTGGACACACAGCAGATGCAGATGGGGTCTGGTGTGCTATTGCCCCAGTAAATGTCCAATGTGGCCTTGCTGGGGATCACCCTGGCAGATATGATCTACATCTCTGCAGGCTTTGATGAAAGCAGGCACCATAACAGTACAGAGTGTTAGACTCAAATATTGACCAGAGGAGTATGCTAGGAGATATGCAGACATCCCCAGAGGGTTCTGGACAAATATTGGCCAGTGGAGTGAACTTGTTCCTATTATGACCACACCACGGTGCTGCGTAGGGACACAGTGCTTCAGAGGAGACTACAATCACAGGACAGAATGGCAATGCCCTCTTGAGCAGCACTGGATGCTATGACCCTGTCACTGACAGCTGGAAAGTGGTGACATCCATGGGAACTCAGCGCTGTGACACTGGTGCTTGTGTCCTCTGAGAGAAGTGACAACTGTGGGAGCACTGTCTGTAGCTAGTAACCCATTCAAAAGAGTTTGCAGGAGAATCAAGAAACTTTTCCACAATGCCTTGTTTGCCACTGTGTGCACAGGGTGGATATAGGCACCAGTGCAGTGAGGATTGTATTCAGCTAACACATATTCCCTCTATCACTGGGAAGTCACTCCACAGGGTAGGTAACAGACGCTTAACAGAAGAGAACGCACATTGAGTGGGGTGAGGACAGCCCCTTCTCCATCTCGTCTGGAGAGTACCCCTGTTGTTTCTAACTCCCCACATGCTTGGAAGAACATGTGTGTGTTATGCCTCATATATTGCAGAGAATGACATGTGGGCAGGGTGTAGCCTGGAAAACTGGAAGGAAACCATGTTGGGTAAGGTTGTAAAATCCAAGTATTTTTGGGGGTAGCAAATATCTTTTCTAATGTGTAGTGGGCTAGCGGCACCACAGTTTCATTCTTAAAGAAAATAGGAGGGAGACCCTCATCATACCTGGGCCGCCATGAGGAGAGACTCACATGTTACTCCCTCATCAAGGGGAAGGATCAGGCACATCCGAACTGAGGTGAGAATAAATGGCAGGAGCTGAATTGGATGGAATGTGAATGAACTTGGAACAACACCAAAGTGTAAGCTGGGAGAGTGAGGAACAGGTACTATCTGAAGGGTCTTTTCTTTTCACTGGGATCCAGATGGTTGTCATCCTTGCTCCACATTTGCTAATCCATCTGTGGTCACCACTCTTGTTCCCCAAATCCTGACCTGCTCCTATCTCAAAGGTCCTATTTTATGCGACCTCCAAATATTTCTCACCACTTCACACAAGGACTCTTCCCTCCTCCCTCCACACAACACCTGCTGTCCTCTGAGAGAGCGATATAGACAGGGCCTTTTCAGTGTAGACAGGGCATCTGTGTTTTTCACAGGGAGTCTGCTATTTGTAATAAATGAAATTCTTTGTTACAATTAAGTAGCCAATAAGGAGCAGTCCGAAAATTTTTCAAAGATACCATAGAAAGAGGCCGTGGAGTTAATAATGCCTGAAGTCTTATGGAATATGCATGCACCAGTTACCATGAGCAGGATAGTGGACGGAGGAAAAGAAGGAATCGGCCACAACATAAAAGAGCACTGGCAGGATCAAGTCAGTGCATTTCAGTGATAATTCTCCATGTGAACGGCCTGTTTCCCAAACAATGACACAGAAAACAAGCTTGAAGAAACAAACCCAATTGTATTAGATATACAGGAAACATTTAATTCGAAAATATATACTCAAACTACCAAGCGGCAGAAAAGATATTCACCATGCATCACATACTGGAACAACCATTTTATTAAACAAACAGTATTGGATGGAATGTATTTGATAACCATCAGTACACTTATAGTGTGGAAAAACTATGCCAGTGTGCAACTAAATTCACCAAAAATAAAAAGAAATTCTCATATTTGCACCACACATTCGAACAAAAAAATGTAAAGGAGTGTTCTGCGCCTAAACAACAGAAGGTACATTTTTCTGAGCAAAACAGAAAGCTGTCTCTAAATTGACAAATATTAGCCCATAAAGCTTGTGTAGATAAATATCCATAATTTAAATTGTCACACATGAATAACTAGAACATAGTCCAATGTAAATAGAAATGAATGGCAAAAGAAATCACAGAACTTATGGAAATGCAGGGACATTAAAAAACTAATTCTTGAAGAATCAATAGATCATACAAGAAATCATGAAAAATTTAGGTAGTTGCTAATATCAACATATCAGACTATACAGAGAACATTCAAAAGCATCATAGGTGGAAAGTTGATAGCTCTGAATGATCACATTAGAAAAAATGAACAAAGCCAAATAAATAATCTAATGATGCACCTCAAAAAATTAGTATAATAATTCAAATCCAAAGGTGATGCAAAATATGAAATTATTAAGATGAAAGCAGAAATTAAGAAATAGAGACAAAAACACAATATAAAGATTCAGTAACTCAAAGAGCTGGTTGTTCCTAAGAATAAAACAAGAGACAAATACTTAGCCAAATGTATTAAAGAAAGAGACAGAAAAGACCATTATACATGCAATATGAAATAAGGAAGGCAGAATCCAAAGGAACTGTTAGAGTTTTTGGTGCAAGTAAAAATAGAACAAAGTAAAAAATGTCTTTATTGTGGGCATAGAGAAGACCACAGCAGAAAGGACACATAGGGAGCTTCTGAGGACCTGGCTGGGGGAAAAAACTCTACACAGGACCAGGTGGGGGTGGGCTTTAGGGGATGGTAGGTGCAACATGGCAGGCAGTGATTGTACAGGGTGTGGGAAGAGGGAAACAGGATATTCTAAAATTGGAGATAGGAATTTGTAATATAACCCGATAAGAGGAAGGCGGAGCCTGCCACCTGGCCCCCAGTGGGCACCACCATATTGGCTCACCACCTTGATGACTTAGCAGAATTTTTGTTATGGCAGAAAACCCTTCAGGAACTCCATTGAAATCCAGAAGATTATTAGTCATTATATATTTTTAAAAACCTATAGCCCAATAAACTGGAGAACCCAGAAAAATGGAGAACTTCTAGATATATATAAATTACAAGTGGACCAAGAAGACACAAAAGCTCTGACTAATCCAATAGCATACAAAATGCAGAGGCAGTAATAAAAACCTACCTACTAAGATAAACCCACTGATTCACCATCGATTCACCACTGATTACACCAGAAGGCTAGGCCTACTCTCATGCCAATACTCTTCAATCTCATTAAGAACATTTCAAAGTAAATAACATTGCCAAACCCATTTCCAGTACCCAGCATTACCTTGATTCCACAACTGGACAAGGACTAAACTAAAATGGCAAAGCAGAGGCAAATTTTGACAGTGAAAATGCTTACAAAGAATCTCAACAAGTTATTGGTGTATAGAGTTCACAAGTCATTAAAAAAGCTCAGATCATGACCAAGGAGGTGTCATCCCAGCAATGTAACGATTGTTCAATTTTAGGAAATTAGTAAATGTAATGCATCTCATAAAAAGAAATAGGGACAAAAGCACAAGGTCATCTCAATAGACACAGAAAAAATTGCTTAAAGAAAGCCTAAGAGCTATTCAAGTATAATTCCTGAGAAAAAGTAATAGAAGGACATTATCTCAACCTAATAAGAGCTACTTAGAACAAACTTACTGCCAATATGTTATAAAACTCAAAACTGAAAGCTTTTGGTCTAAAACTTGGAACAAGATAGACATCTGCATTATCATCACTGCTTTTCAATGTAGCCTCCAAAACTTCTGCCAAAGGTGTCAGATAGGGCAAAAAGTGAAATTCTTATTCCATTCATAGCGTCAGATCGTATGGTCCTTGATTTAGAAAACCATGAAATTACACAAAATGTCTCCAAAACTAGTAAACAGATTCACCAATGGAGCAGGAGATGAAATCACCATAAAAAAGTCAATAATGAATAAAATAGCAAAATGAAATATATTATAAAGGAATTTTAAAAAAACCAGAAGATCAAGCGATACAAAGGGACACATAAAGAATTAAAATCTGTTTTGTCCATGTATCAGCTTTCTACAGTTAATGTCATTATTAGGTAGTGCAAGTATACTTAAAAAAATTCTAAAAATCATCAGTTTTTCAAGTGTAAAAATATTGAAAATCTGTCCTTTTGACTGCAACAAACTTCTGCAAGAATAAAAATAATAAGGGTATTTTTAAATCCTTCAAAAGAAAATAGAATCATATAATTTCCTAAGAAAACATACGATTAATTTGTTACCTAGAAACTTTGAGATAAGCAGGGCATCCCAGTAATCCCAGCACTCCCAAGGCTGAGGCAGGGGATCTTTGTGAGTTTGAGACCATACTGGGCTACAAAATGAGCTCAATAATGAGACCCTGTCTCAAAAAGTCAAAAAAAAAAAAAAAAAAAAAAGTAAAAAGAAACAATGCGATCTTTGTGAACATGGAAGTTACTATACTCAATGAAAATTTAATCTGTGAATATTCTGTGAACAAATCACTCACACATCTATAATTATAACACTTATCTATTTTAATCAGAGAAATTTGTTCATACTTTTTAATGGAAATTTGAAATAGAAAGAAAATAATGTAATCCTACATAGTACAGTTTATGTGATACTCCAGAAATTTCTAGTTTTTACTCTATTCATTTCACTTTCCTTTACATCCCTCCAGTGCAAACAAAACGGTCAATAAAATAATAATGTGGATAAATCATAATCATGTATACACTGAATGACACCATGAAAACACCACACCCCCTGACGCAGGGCAGAACGGGATGCTCCAGGTGAGCCCCTCTGTTTATTCCACCTGTCTGCCCTGGCATCCTGGAGAGCTGCCCTGTGCCCTGCAGGATTCTGCCCTCTCCTTGGCCTGGGGCCAGGCCATGTCCACAGTGTCCAATCCTCTCCTGTGCGGGCCTCAGGGAACATTTCCAAGGCACAGCCCATCCTTAGACTCAGGTAGCAGCTACAGAAGGACAGGAGTCCTGGTGCTGCTCAGTCTCCTTGGAGGTCGCTGAAACGCCAAGTAAGGGGATGAGAGGTGGGTATGCACATTTCTAGGAGCAGCACTCAATAAGTTTACTCAGAAAATGATGACGTTCACTTGTGACTGTGGGTTAACTGTCAGCTTGAATGGGTGAAATTATCTGGAAGAGGTGCTCAGGTCTTCAAGGCGCTGCAGTGAGAGCGCATTCACACACTGACTTCACAGCTGAAAGTGCTGTGTGGAGGGAGTGGGGTGGGAGAGGTCACTGAAGGTGACTTTGGAGCTCAGGTCGCTGTTGTTGCTCTTTCCCAGCCACTCAGCTTCATCCACCACAAACTGAGCACCACAAACTTTGTTTCTCTGGTCCTTCAGCTATGACATTCCTGTCTTACAGTCAGCTGCCTACCAGACACAGCCTGAGCCAAGTTAAACCTCTCTTCTTTCTGCAATGTGACTAAATTTTCTTCAGCATGTTGAATGCTGATCAATGCCATAGCTAATCCAGCAAGTGAGTGTTTTAAAGCAGGGAGGAAATGTGGTGCTCATTCTAATTTTATTTGTATTTCTTGATATGGGATGGAAACTATGTTACATGCTTAAGAGACCTTAGTTTCAGAGAATAGACACTGAATTTGAGGACAAGTCCCTAAAATTTTCATACATCTGTGCAGCAAACTTCTGGGTTATGAAGTGAAGACAACAGAAACTGATTGGGAGCTACTCTGGAGCTTGTTCCCTGAAGAGGACAGCAGAGGGGGTCGGTGGTGGTGTTGAGAGCACACTGTACAGCACACGCAGTCCAAGGAATCCCGTGACCCTTGAGAAACGAACTCAGCACTCAAAGCTGGCATCCACAGTAAGGATAGTGGAGAGCAGATTGTAGTACCTTACTTGCATGTTCTTTTGATTTCTTTATATTGTTTTCTTGTGTTTTTCTATGAGTGATGAGTCATTACCTGCAATTTTGCAACCTTGCTATGGTGTTCTGTTTTACCATTTATGAATCCATTATACTATGTTTAAATACCTGGGAATTATAATTATTCTAATGTGAAGATATATGGTGGACCTTTTTGTAAAACGAAAATAGTATGGGTTAAAATTACCAAAATGTAACGTAACAGCTTAGTTTTCAAATTTAAATAATCCTCTGGCAGGGTTGTTGGTAATCATAGGTATAGTAGCTCTGTTTGAGATTTCCATAACTTTTACTGAAATCCAAGTTGTGCCAAATTGTAGTGGTTATATATTTAATTTAAGTTGCTTGTTGTTTTAATTCCTATACAGAACACAAAGTTTCAGAAAATTAATATTAATTACATCTAACATAGGAACAGCACAAATTGCTTTGAGAACTAAATGGACATGGGTTACAGAACCTGTCTGAAACTCAGCGCTGTACAGCCACAGTGGAAAGCAAGTGTGTGAACGTGGGTGATGGAAATTTGTTGATGGAGATGACAGCGTTTTGAGGGAGATCAAATCCACAGCCACTGCTAACTGCTGCCTTAGAACCAGTCACACGCTGAGTGTGTCTCTGTATTTTCTCAGGGGCAGCCTGTAGTCATCTACATTTGTTTCTCTGCACAATGAGAGTGACCTTAGCAACCAGTTTACCTTCCTAGATTAAGGGTAGATTTAGATAAGTTTTCTGCTGTGAATGTGCACAGTAAGGCAGACAAAGTCATTCTCATTCCAGAACAAAATTTAAAGGATATCCTAATGCAATGATTTCTGTGTATCAAAAAAGGAAGTCTCCACACATTTTCCTATTTGTTTACTGAATGCTGTGCATCATTACAGAACTGCCTGGAGGTATATAACTTGAAGACACCTGAATACACATAAAATATAATTACTGGGTTTTGCAGTCTTCTTTATATCATGCAAGTTGGTTATTTATTCCGTGGTAAACAATAAAAAAACAAAAGGTTTCTAGTGTTAAATAAGATCAGTTATTTTTAGTGAGTAAAATGACACAGAGTAATGTGCTCTCTTCAGCCGTCATCAGTAGAATCTGTGAGGAAAACTCCAGAGAAGAGGAATCACATTGGCTTTTTGCACACATTGTGAGAATGACCCTCTGCAGACTGTACTTTCTCTTCTGAGATTCTACTCCAATCTTTTTACAATTGGTGTTTGTAGTTAATTGAAGAAGAGGCAGACTATGTCTTAGAATGGACAGGTAGACTCAGCTATGACAATCTTCGTGCAGGGAGCTCACTAAACCTGGCTTTCCAGAATCAGTAACTTCAAGGCTCTCCCCATAAAACTGACCCCATCTTTGGACTGACCTGTAAACCAGGAGGCATACTTTAGGAGAGCTCAGAGGTATGGGATTTTTCAGGTGTCATGAGAAGAGAAAAATAGTTCAGTTTTCTGAAGCACAGTGTAGAAAGTGTCATGGGTGTGACAAATAAGCTTTAATTTTTGTGATTTGTCTTTAAATCTTTGATAGTTTGCTTCATTTAAAAGCTTAAAAACTCCATCCTGAGTTTTCTTTCACAGTTTTCTGCAAAATGACTAGGCCTTTTTAGTAAATGCAGAGTCCTTTCACCCAGTGTGAGGGATCTGAACAAAATTAATAATCTCAGCATTACCGTAAAGATCTGTGTTTGAGAATGTCCTGAGTGTGGGGCAGCAGTGTGTGGGGCAGCCTGTGCTGCAATGAAAACTGCACGGTGCATACTGTAGGGGGTGCCACTCCATGGTTCCCAGATCTTTCACTTGGTTCCTCTGTGGGCACCAGTGACTCCAACTGAGTGTCTGTGGTTCTCTTATTCCTGCACCTTACTGAAGCCTGTACTGGAAAAATCTATTTATTTTACTATTACAGGATTCACAGAAGAAGCATTTTCAGTGCCATATATTCTAATCTAAATAGAAGCGTAACAAAAAGTGGTCTAGGTAATGAAATGACGCATGGTGACTACAAATGATGCTGACACAGAATTCACTCTTAAATTTTTGTTATTTTATGAAAAGAGGTAAAACAATATTTCATGACAAAATGATAGAATGACAATAGTTAATACAATGCATATTATTATCTTTAAAATACTCAGCGTAGATGAAGTGTTTTAATTCCTGTACAGAATTCACAGTTTTAAAAGAATATTAATAATATTAATATTAATAATATCAAGAATATTAATATTGTCTGCAGATGAAGATTTAAATTGCTTTTGCCTTGTGGCTACTGTGAAGTATGCAGTTATGAGAATGGCTTTGCAAATATATAGTTCTTGAATGTATGCATAAGCAATTAAGGTGCAATCCAAAGGTGAAATTAGTGGCTCACGTTCAAATTCTCTTCGTGTTTTAGGCAACATCTATATCATTCTCTATAGTGTCTATACTGCTCTACGTCCTTATTAAAATATGGATTATCTTATTTGGTTCTTTGGTGAAAGCTTTCCTATGGAAAATGCAAAGTTGTCTCTTCATGATTTCTATTTACATTCCCAAATGATCTGTGTCACTGGGCATTTTTCAATGTGCCTGTTATCCATTTGGATGTCTTCTTTAAAGATGTTCAGAGCATGAGAAAGCTTTGTATACCAAGAAGTGGGTTGAAAGAGAAAGGATGATGCAACACTGAAAATAAAATGCATGAATTACGCTGAGTTCTATAAGAGGTATGTGGCAATCAGAATACATCGCAGATTTCAGAGCAAAGATCCCCTACTGTGAAACCTAACATATAGGAAGGTTGATATGGGATTTTTGGGCAACTACTTTCCAAAAATTGCATGAATTTCACTAATATGAATATTAACCTGGTGAAAAACAGTGGTAACTCATTTGATGAACTTATTTTTTGCTGTGACTTAAGAAAAAATGGCCATGCTTTTGTTGATATGGGGAAGATCGTCGTGGTCATGTTTGTGACCCAAAGCAGAGATGGCAAAAGCAATGACATTTTGCCTCTGATTGCCAGCTAAACTGTTCGCAAAAAAGAGTGTTTGTTAGCATACGTCAGACTGTACTTAAAGCAAGGCTGAAAAAAATTTAAGAAAAAAATATGCCTGAGTGTACTAAAATTTATAGAAATGGATATAAAATGCATTCACAGGTTTTCCTAGGATACTAGCATACTAGTGACATTAAATCATGTATAAGTCTTGAAATTGTAACAAATATTATTGCCCATTAAATTTTTAGATTTGTTCTACAACATTTAGATCATGTTACTGTTTTTAAAAATTTTTAAATTTTAGTAAGAAAATTAGTTTATTTTTTCAAACTTTATTCTTCCTTGTAAAGTGTACAGTTTAATAAGTCATGGGGTAATTTCAATGTGCAAACAATCAAATTTGGCAATGATCTATACCAGTCATTGTTACCTTTCTCTTCAGAAACAACACATAAATGCAACATGGAAAATGCCACCAATACCTCTACTGACTTCATCCTCCTGGGCCTGTTCCCCCCATCAAGACTTGGCCTTGTCCTCTTCATTCTCATCGTCCCCATCTTCCTGATGGCCCTGGCTGGCAACGTGTCCATGGTCCTGCTCATCCTCCTGGACGCCCACCTGCACACGCCCATGTACGTCCTGCTCAGTCAGCTCTCCCTCATGGATCTCATGTATGTCTCCACCACTGTCCCCAAGATGGCTTCTGGTTTTCTATTTGGAAACAAGTCCATCTCCTTCATTGGGTGCTGGATTCAGAGTTTTTTTTTCACAACTTTCGCAGGTGCTGAAGCACTGATCCTGATGTCTATGGCCTACGACCGTTACCTAGCTATTTGTTTTCCCCTGCACTATTCTACTCGCCTGAATAACAGGATGTGTGGGCTGATGATCCTGTCATCTCTGGCAATGGGTGTTATTAACGCCTGTGCTCACACATCGTATGTATTCCACCTTCCTTACTGCCAGTCCAGAGCCATCAACCATTTTTTCTGTGATGTCCCAGCTGTGCTGACTCAGGCCTGTGTGGACACCAGGGTCTATGAGTACACGGTCTTTGTGAGTGCCATTATATTTCTCTTATGTCCTTTCCTGGGTATTTTGTGTTCCTATGGTCGAGTTCTCCTTGCTGTCTACCGCATGCAGTCACAAGAAGGCAGGAAGAAGGCCTATTCCACCTGCAGCACCCATATTACTGTCGTGACTTTCTACTACACACCTTTTGCCTACACTTATCTCTTACCAAAGTCCCTCCGATCCCCAGCTGAGGACAAGGTCCTTGCTGTGTTCTACTCCATCCTCACCCCAGCGCTCAACCCTGTGATCTACAGCCTGAGGAACAAGGAGGTGATGGGGGCCTTTCGAAGAGTGACATGCAAGTTCTGCTCTCTGAAAATGTAGGCAATTTTATGAGTCAATATGCTGAACAGTGGATAGCAATTAGAAGAATAGTTCACGCCATGACCTCAGTAACTAAAATTAACCTTTAAGATTTAACTATTTTAAGATAAGTATAGCAGTTATGCATTCTGATCAATAATTTTTATTTTTTCTTGATTCTTCCCTTCCAAAATAATGTGACTATGTTGATCATTAACATGAGGATATTTTATTAACATGGAGACATGTAAAGGAAAGTAAAGAAAGCATTGAAATGTTTCAAAATGTGAGGTTTGATCACATACTTTGTTGAGTGTTTATATTTTTTTAAAAAGTTTCCAATAAAGACATTGCCACGAAGTCTCTCAAAAGCCTCCACCTCATTTGAGTACACTTCTCCTACATCTGTCACCCATTTTGTAGCAGTTTCATGTCTCTTCTCTGTCATTAGTTTAGTTGCTCCAGCCTCCTTTATGCCCTGAATTTTCTCAACGTCTTTGCTTTCCAAGGTTATTCTTGGAAAATAGCCAACATGTGCGTGGTGTCGTAGCTGGTGAAGAAAGTGGAATAATACACACTTGCTCGTTTATTCAAAAGAAGATATTGGACAGTGAGATTCACTCTATTTTTCGGACCTTGAATGACATTGCAAAGAGGTTCCCAGAACTGCACCAGAGGTGACAGGACCCGAAGAAAATATGTCTGAAGCGAGGGGAAGAGTTTTGATACAGAGTAAAATCAATGGGTCCATTTCTGTTACCACAGTTTTTAAAAATTTAAACTTTTCTGTTACGGTGTGATCAAATCCTATATGAAGAATTTGATTCTTCAATTTGTATAGTTTATGTTTAGTAAAGTAGCCCAAGTTACAAGAAATATATGTAATCAGTCTATCTAATGAAAAAATATTTCTTCATTACACATTGATTTACACTCAAAGCTTCTTCTGCAGTTTTTAATAATTTACTTCCTTCATATTCATTTAATAGGTGACTCCAAAACATACTGCTAATTTTTTTTCAAAACACTTACGGCAACACAGAGCCATAGGTTGGCTCATATATGGTAGAGAGGTAAGCAGCTCAGAAAGAGCATCTACAACAGGAACATGACTATGAACACTGACTGCTGTTTCCATGCCAATGAATTCACGTTGGATTTCAAAATGCCAGAGTAGGACTTGTTTATTCCTACTCTTGTGTTGCAAAAATTACTCATCACCAGTAGTTTTGTGCTAATGTTATAATATATAATAGGGGAGTAATTTCTTCATGATGAAAATGTTGCATCATCTCCCTCAGGTGAAGCTCAAATTTGGAGAAAAACAAACATTTGTGTAGGTGCTGACATCAAAACCTCCAAGTACTTAACAAGCACTTAATACATCTTGGACAACAAAGATGCCCCCCGTCCATTCAAAGCGGAGAAACAGTAGAGTAGATGGAGTTAAATTCATCCATGTGCACTTTCACTGCAAAAAGTAAAATCAAAATAAGTGTAAAGCTTTCTCCTTCTTTGCTATTTTACAATGTTAAAGACCTGCTGGTCTGTACTTGTAAGGTTACTCGCTGCCTTCCTCCAGGATGGACTTCTTTCCTTTATAGTTCTTTATCTAGCAAGTGATGCGAATAAAATTTGGAGTCTGATATGATCAGCTAGAGTACTTAACTGAAAGCTGAGAAATGAGTTTGTTTCCATTTGAACAGGACATAGAGTGCTCTGAAGTCGTGGAACCCTAAATAGTCATCATGATGGGCAGAAACTCCTCTCAAGTTCACAATGCTGGGTGACTTCCAACGCACATCTGACAAGGAGCTGTGGAAGGCACTGTTTTTCCAGAAGGCAAGTGACCTGAAATCCTGGAACTAAGAGTCCAGTCCTTAGCACTGAGTGTGTTTCCCTCCAACACGTCCATCCTTCCCAAAGCCATGTCCTGTGAGTGCCCCTGCCTTAGGGTGAAGTCTGGGTCAGGAGCTTAATGCACCTGTGGTCATGGCAGGCGTGACGAGGATGGGAAAATGTGTCCTGAATACTGACATGTTTGCTTCCTGAGTCATTGTTTTGCTCATTAGTCTTATTTTGAAACCACAATCCCTGTGCAATGTCATTTATTTGCCTTTTACATCACTTCTAAATGATTTCATTATTTTGATCTATCACAGCTTCCTGCAGAATGTACAGAGTGTAGCAATATCCTCTGAGTCTGGAAAATATCTCTGACATGGAACACATCTTGGGCCTGTGATGCTGCACCTCTGCAGTTTAGGCTGATTAATTCCACCATTGCGTAGCCAAGGGTGGTAGGGGCCTGAGCCCTAAACACTCACACAACGTACTGACAAAATGAGGTGGCCTCAGCTGGCCCTAAGATCTTCCTGCATAGACACGCTGCACCGGACAATGCTGCTGGTCACTGTTCTCACTGTATAAAAGCAGGTTGCTGAGGGATTCCTTGTAAATCCTCAACTCACAGCAGCATGTTAACCACTCAGCACATTTTACAGAAAATCCTCTGTTCACTATATCATTCTCTGAAGGACTGAATTCATGACAGCGGATGCTTCCACCAGGAACAATCTTCGGATCCCCTGTCCATTCTGTCAGATGCTGTGCCTGCTAGTACGTTATTTTTTGAGGTGCAAGTTGATTATTCAGATCAATATCCTGGGTAAAAAACTGACAGTTTTGGTTTCAAAGTTCACCAATATGTTTTGAGTAGTGCTGGAAAGAATTTACTGGTGCTATTCTAAGTTCAGTGATTACTAGAAAACATTTTATGAGAAGAAAGGAAGGGAATTGTTCATAACTCCTCACACACTGAAGAGGAAATGACTGTGATTTGGAGGAGACAAGCTAAATGTTTACACCGTAATAAGAATAGTTTCTCAAGCAGAAGAAAAGCAATTTTGGAAACCTCTGCCATTTTGAAGACATGGAGAAGAAAGAAGGTGAAAATCTCTGTATTTTAGTTAAGGATTTTTTCTAATATTTCCCTGTTTGAGATTGGATTGCTTCCTTCAGTGACACTGCTTTATTTAAAAGATGAGCTCATTCTTCCTTGCAAACTTTGACTATGACTCATATTCGTGGTAAATTTTGTACAAACTCCAGTTGTAATAACATGACCAACAAGACATGTACACCATTTAGCAAGCGCAGTGACCTATCCGTCCCCAGAGCATGTGTCTTCCCAGCTGTTTTCTCTGACCCTTGAAACCGTCCTTAGTTATTGCATTGAGAGAATTTGAATTATATGAAAAATTATTTTGTATAAATATAAAACCTTTCCATTAATATGAAATATCTTACTTTATCAATATATAAGGAGTAATTTTGATTTTTTTGCAACAAAGGAACATTGGGATCAACATTAACAATGATTTTTTATGTACTCATTTTTCCATTAAGTAAATAAGTACTGTACTATTCTGAATCAAAAACTAAACCCATAGTAGATAATCATTTGTAAACATTTATTTTACCTTAAAAAGTATACATTTGTCCCACAGCTCAATGGAGAAGCTCAGGATAACATTTTCAAAATTAAAAATTACAGAAATGCTAGAAGAAGATGCTACATCATAAGAGCATGTATTTGTGAGCTAATAATCTTGATACTTGTACAGTCTCCGCCCTAAACACACACAAACCTCTCTTGTGTGACCTGGGCAGAAGTCACTGAAGATGCTGTATTTTCTGTGCTGTCTCAGGAGCTCATGAAGACAGAACTGTGACTACTGTCTTCCTTTACCTCAGTCATGCAGAGGGCCGAAACATGTGGGAGTAGCACAGAGGCCACAAAGGGTTTAAGGACAACCCAAGAGTGTCCTTAAAACAGAGAGCTACAGAGTGCGAAATGAAGGGAGTTGGGAGACGTGAGAGAGCACTGATGAATCTGAGGATGAGCGGGGCAGGTAGCAATGAACACACAGCCACGCACACGCATGTACACATGCACACACTCACAGGCAGATACAAATTCCTTCCACACACGAGTTTTCTAGCACATTCAAGGGATTATGGAAAAGAGCAGTGCTTTCTCCTAGCTTGGAGTGATTTTCAGCCGAGTTCATGTAGAGGTTCAGTCTGGAAAGATGAAGAGATCCAGAGATGGACACCAGTGACGGTCATACTGAAAAGTGCACACACTTCTTAGGACTGTATTGAAATACACTCCATTTTAGTAGCATGAAAGATAAATTGTACAATGCTCTGCATGTTCCACAGGGACTAAGCTACTGAGGCACTTTCAGCAAGATTGAAAGTTCTTTATCAATGGGAGAGGCTGGAGGACAGGCAAGACCTAGGTCTGAAGATCAGAATTGGGGGTGCTGAGCTCATGCCAAGTGTGGATCTCCTGTGGCCGCAGAAAGCTTCTGGGAAGCTGACCCTAGTGAGGGTACAGTACTGGCACTGGGTGTGCAAGTCACAGGCCCAGCACATGAAGCTTGCAAGTGACAGGTGATGCCTCACTGTTCCATGACCAGCTCAGATGCTGCCAGGGCAGCTGTGAAGCTCCAGCAGAGCCTGGCCTAGGGCAACATGGTTCCCAGTGGAGATCAGTACTTGATGTGTGGAGGATGAACAATGGGTGGCTGGAGGAAGGGCCCTGAGGATAAAGAGCTTTTCTGCCATCAAAGGGGGAGAATCACACAGTGCACTTGGGAATGAATTAGAGTACATAACCCTGCAGCCATTGATAATTTTATCAGATAGGTTAGAAAGTCAGAGCCAGCAGTAGATCAAAGATGAAAAGGATTTAGAGGTTTAGATTCTTTTGGGAATGATCAAGGCCTTGATGCAGCTTTACATGTGAATAAAGAGCTAAAATTTCTTCCGGTGTTCACGTGACAGAGAAGAACAACAGATTATTACAGAAAATATTTTTCAGTGATGTGGAAAGTTTGCTCTTGATATTGACTGTATATTGCCAAAAAATAGGTCATTTCATTTGCAGAATATACTTCTGCATGCTGAATGAAATGTAGTACTAGATTCCAATAAATTCATGCTTCCATTGTTATGACAAAAATTGTGCTAAATTCTGCAGTGCATCAAGGAACTCATTTAGAACAAATGAAGTTTCATTAATTTAAAATAATTTGGACCAGTCGTCTCTCTTCCCTGATTTGCGGAGATCAGGAATGTGGGCCCTTAACTGCCTTTGTTCCCACCTCACATAGATTTTTGATATTCATGTTAACAGTTTGGAATATTGTAGCCCTGGCCATAGTTGTTTTCCCTGCACCACGTGACTGGGGCAGGCTCTGTCTGTTTTATATGTCCCTCTTTAAATAACCACACATTTTGTTTATGGACACAATGTTTATCTAGGGCCAGGGAAGGGGTGAAACAACCCAGGCAAGGTTTGTTATGGAGATGCACCCCAGGCCAAAGTCGGGACTGCAAATTTAACACCTTACAACTCCTCTGGTATATTTCTCAAGACACAATTTGAGGCTTGCACTAAGAATAGATTTATTCTACCTTTTTTTTTTTTACTTTTTTTTTGGTGGTACTGGGGATCGAACTCAGGACCCTGCGCTTCCTAGGCAGGCACTTATTCCACTGAGCTATATCCCCAGCCCCCCTTATTCTATCTTAAAATGAGTCACCATTCCTTACACCATCTCTGACTCTGAGGGTCAGGGTAGATCATACACGTGGAAGGCTGGACCCTGCTTGGGGACTAGTACAGCGTATTGCTCTGTGTGCTCCTCTGGTCCTGGAGACAAGGCCTGGATGACGTCTGTGCTCCCTGCCCCTTCCAACGTCTGTCGCCCACTTTCCCTGCTTTCCATCCACCGTGAAGGAAGCAACTTTCCTCAGCCACTCATCCTGTGCTTGATGTCTCACCCTTGGAAACAAACCCAGGAACTGCTTCTCTGAAATGTGGGACAATTGAACTGTTTGCTCCTGCATGGTGTGCCTATCAGGTACCTAGTTGTATCACATTCAGATCACCTTATACACTGCCTTCCAGTTTCTGTGTCTGAGGATATTCAATCATTCTTGGCAAAGCAAAAAGCCTTACATGGTTGCCAGGGTCAGGGAAGCTTCATTTGTCTTGCTGTCTTCAAAAGTTGAAGATGTTACAGATGTGTAAGCTGCACTCTGACAGACATAGCACTGATGTACCTAAAATGCTGATGTGATTCTGCTTCTAAGTCTGTTAACTATGAGTGATATAACACAAGCCGGAATGCAAACAGCAAAGTGCTGCAGTAAACCTTTGCTCTCCTATTTACGTGTCAAGCCATGGAGGACCGAATGTTCCTGTTAACCACAAATTATAGAAATGGGGATGCTGCACCATTTAATCACTACTGAAACAATGATGTGTTTACTATGTAAAATTTGGGGAAACGTGAGAAGCTTTCAAGTGCTTTTATACACAGTTTCAACACATGGTCAGTGTCAGATGAAAGATTTCAATGCGACTTCATTTTTTAACAGTCTGCCTTAGGCATGTGCAAATTACATGCAGCATTGAAATATGAGGACCTCTGTGCTCTGAGAGCAAAGCTTCTGTTTGACCACAGTGAGTCCTCCAGAGCTCCTGGGACTGGGCTATGGGGCCCACCCTGGCTGCGCCACCGCCTGGCCTCCTCTGACCCCTCCCCCTCCACTGACTCCAGGCCCTGCTGGCTGGATGAGATCAGAGCTGCAGCATCCAAGGACCCCTTTTGCTCTTCATCCACACTGCTTGATAGGAGGCTTGATGGCCTCCAAAGACGTAATGACAAGTGCTCATGCTGAATCCACCCTCAACTCCGTGAACTCCCTCCGGAAGAGCAACCCCTGCTCTGATGTGAGGCTGAGGTTAGAGCACAAAGACTCCCAGGCACACAGGGTGGCGCTGGCTGCCTGCGGTGACTACTTCTGTGCCCTGCTCAGTAGTGAGCTTGCAGAGAAGAGAAACTTTATGCTCATATGCAAGATTTAAGTGCCTGGGCCATGGGAATCCCAGTGGACGTTGTGTACACAGAAGCAGTGCATGTGACAGTGGAGAATGCAGAAGAACTTCCCTGCAGTCTGTCTGCATCAGCTGAAAGGTGTGTAGCAAGGCTGCTGTAGGTTCTTAGAAAGTCAGCTGGAGTCTGCTAATTGCCTGAGTATCAGGGATTTTACTGAAACTCACTACATTGTTCACTGGATGCAAGCAGCTGGGGTTTTAGGCAGAAGCATTTTCCTGAAGTGGCACAGCAGAAAGAATTCATTCCTCTAAGTCAAGGAGAGGTGGAGAAGCTAAGCAAATGTGAGGCAATGGAGGTGGGTTCTGAAGAGCCAGGCTCTGAGGCTGGAATCAGCTGGGTCATGGCAAGAAGTGTGAAGAGTACTTGCCTGACAGCTGTGGTATGTGGAGAGGCCCCGGCCAAGCCCTGGTACATTCCAGATATGAGAGATACTGAGCGTTTCATCTGCTTTGCTGCTCAGTGCAGGGATCTGGTTGACAGAGCAAATAAGTTTCATCTGAAGTGTGAACTTCAGCATCAGAGTCAGGCCCCAGGGACAAGGGCTCTTCTAGGAGCCAGTGAAGTGCTTCCGGTTACTGGGCACTTTGGAAGCTGCAGTCTCCCTTTGATGTGCTTGAGAAATACAATGCTGAGACTCAGGAGTGGAGCCTTTTGTCAAATACGACTTGCCAGAAACGTTATGTGCTCTCAATGTCCCTGCATGACGAGATCTGAGTGGTTGGTGGGTATAATGGCCATTTCTGTCTCAGTTCCGGAGAATGTCTGGACACATAGCAGATGCAGATGGGGTCTGGTGTGCTGCTGCCCCAGTGAGTGTCCAGTGTGGCCTTTCTGGGGCTACCCCCCTAGAAGATCTGATATAAGTCTCTGGAGACTTTGATGGAAGGAGGCACCATAACGGTACAGAGCAATAGACCCAAACATTGACCAGAGGAGTATGCTGGGAGATATACAGACATCCCCAGAGGGTTCTGGACTAGTAGTCGCCATTAGGGTGATATACTGTCCAGGAGGGTTTGATGGCTAGAAGATCTACACTCAGCTGAGAAATATGATCCACACACATCACATTGAACTACTGTTATAGGAATGGCCACTACGTGTCCTGGTGCTGGAATAGCTCTAATGAATGACCATATTCATGTGGTGGCGGGTTCGATGGAAAACCTCCTTTTCTTCTCTGGAGACACACATCTCATTCCTGGACACCCATTACTATTATGACCACACCACGGTGCTGGGTAGGGGCACAGTGCTTCAGAGGAGAATGCAGTCACAGGACACAGTGGGAATTCCCTATTGAAAAGTATTGAATGCTATGACCCTGTCACTGACAGCTGGGAAGTGGTGACATCCATGGGAACCCAATGCTGTGATGGTGGTGTGTGTGTTCTCTGAGAGAAGTGACAACAGTTCACGCACTGTCTGTAGTTAGTGATCCGTTCAAAAGAGCATTTGTGGCAGAATCTAGGACCCTGTCCACAATGTCTTGTTTCCCACTGTGTGCATGGGGTGATTACAGGCACCAGTGCAGTGCAGATCATACTCCTCTGACACATATTCCCTCTCACACTGGGAAGTCACTCAGGAGGGTGGATAACAGACACTTAACAGAAGAGAATGCACATTATGTGAGCTAAAGACTGGGTCATTCTGCTCTGGTCTGGGAGCACTCCTGTTGTTTCTAACTCACCATATGCTTGGGAGAACAGGTGTATGTTGTGCCTCATATATCGCAGAGAATGACATGTGGGCAGGGTGCAGCCGGAAAAACTGGACGGAGACCATCTGGAGTAAGGTTGTTAAAATCCAATCATTTTTTCCAGGAACAAATATATTTTCTAATGTACACTTGACTATTTGACTAGGGGCACCACAGTTTCATTCTTAAAGAGAGGAGGAGGGAGACCCTCATCATACCTTGGGCACCAGGAAGAGAGAGGCACGCATATCGGAACTGAGGTGAGAATAAATGACAGGCATAGAACTGGATGGAATGTGAGTGAACCTGGAAGAACACTGAAGTGTAACCTGGATGAGTGAGAAACACGTACTATCTGAAGAGCCTTTTCATTTGCCCCAAGGTCTTTCTAAAGTACAGTGTTGTACGTGTTGGCACTGAAAACTGTGAGAAAATAACTGTGTAAACAGATGTTGGGATGAGAGAAAAAGTCTAAGTCTGGGAGTTCATTATATCTGGAGATTCTCTAAATGTACCTGAGAAGGTACGTCTCCCCTACCAGTATTTGTGTAGCTGTGGTGGTGCGTGTCTTGAATGGATGAAAGACGGTCTGTCCTTTTGGAACAAATATTACTACCCAATATGCTTACATTTTATTTGGGGAGTGGCAGCAGCCCAACAGTGCAGCTACCTGGTTACTGTCCCACTTTTTCAAGGGCACAGTTCCACTGGAGAGCAGTAAATGTCTTTACTACTGTGTATGGTGTTTTTAGTTTCTTTGCACTGAGTTTTACTGATGGGTCTCCATCTAAACAAAAATTCTCCTGAGGGGCTGGGGGTATAGCTCAGTGGCATAAGCGCTTGCCTGGCAAGCGCAAGGTCCTGAGTTCGATCCCCGGTACCGGAAAAAAAAAAAATTCTCCTGAGTCATCATGGCAGCAAGCCAATATGGCAGGGGGCGCTGGCGGCCACGTGGCAAGAATGGTCTTCTTTCTCCCTGGTCAATCTATGAAAATACCACATTTTTTTCAAGTGCCACACATAACAAAATCATGGAGCATAGGACTCCTTTTCCTAAGACTCTTCGACCACAGCACAGCCCACCAAATCATCCCTTGGGTCTTCCTAGCAGTGATGATCTTCTTTCTCCTTGGCAATGTCCTTATGGTTCTCCTCATTCACCAGAACCCTGGCTGAACACACACTCATGAACTTCCTACTGAGCCAGGTCTCCCTCATGGACCTCATGCTGGTCTGCAGCACTGTGCCCAACATGGAGGCTGCCTGTGTGACTGGAAAGAAGTCCATCTCACCAGTGGGCTGTGGGATACAGATTATCTTCTTTCAGGCAACTACAGGTATAGAGTGCTTAATTTTGGAAGACAAGTCCTCTGACTATGTGGCTATGTGCCACCCACTGCAGTATGCCACCATTCTAAGCTGGTAGTTTGTATGAGAATGGCTGTTGGGTCCCAGTTCCTGTGGGCAGCTGATGGGATCATGCAGGCTGCTGCTACCCTGAGCTTCCCATTCTCCAGCAGACATGAGATCAATCAATTTTTCTGTGCAGTCCTCATGGCAGTGCATATGGCTTCCAGTGACACTTCAGCCTTTGAGTATGTCATATATATCTGCTGTGTGCTGAAAAATTATGTGACTATCTCTCAGTTTCCTATTTATGTGTATTCCCATTTGCTCTACTTTCTCATATAAAAGGAACCATATGATATCTCACCTTGTGTGTCTACCTAATTTCTCTTAACATTGTGCTTTGAAGTTGCCTCCAAAGGACAAATGACTGAAGCTTATCTTTCGGGCAACACTAGTACTTTACTGTGCATACACCCGCTTTCCTTATCTACTTTCCTCTTAATGTACATACACATTGTCTCCAGATCTGGGTAATAGAAACTGTGACGCTATAAAAATTTTCATGCACAAATTCCCATAATATGATAACTAACACTTCCGAAAAAATATCTAGAAGGGAGTCGATGGGTCAAAATGAATTCCTAGGTTTAGCTATCTGTAGATGCTCCAGAATAATTTCCATAGTGGTTGTACTGGTTTATATTCTGATTTCATTTTTTCCTGCATCGTCACCAACATTTGTTCTTATTCAATCTTTAAACATTTTCCAGTACTTCTGTGGTAAGTTGGTATTTCAATATAATTTTAATTTGTATTTCTCTAATGTTCAATCTCATTAAGAAAATTTCAAAGTAGACAATATTGCTAAACCCATTTCCAGAATCCAGCATTACCTTGATTGCACAACTGGACAAGGACTGAACTAAAACAGAAAAGTACAGGGTGGTTTTGACTGTGAAAGTGCTTACAAAGAATCTCAACAAGTTATTGGTATACAGAGCTCAAAAATCATTAAAAAAGCTTAGATCATGACCAAGGAGAGGTCATCCCAGCAATGTAAGGATTGTTCACTCTTTGGCAATCAGTAAAGGTAATGCATCTCATAAAAAGAAATAGGGACAAAATCACAAGGTCATCTCAACAGACACATAAAAAATGAATTAAATAAATCCTAATAGCTATTCAAATATAGTTCCTGAGAAAATAAAAACAGAAGGACATTATCTCAACCTAATAAGAGCTATTTAGAACAAACCTACTGCCAGTACATATAAAATTCAAGACTTAAAGCTTTTGGTCTAAAATGAGGAACAAGACAAACATCTGCAGTAGCATCACTCTTTTTCCAGGTAGCCTCAAAACTCGGGTGAAGTAGTCAGACAGGACAAAGAGTTACACTTTCATTGCGTTGATAGTGTCAGGTCTTATGGTCCTTGATTTAGAAGACCATGAAATTACACAAAAAGTCTCCAAAATTAGTAAACAGATTCACCAAGGGAGCAGGAGATGAAATCAACATAAAAATATCAATAATGAATAAAATAGCAAAATGAGATATATTATAAATGGATTTAAAAAACAGACAGAAGATCAAGAGATAGAAAGGAATGTATAGAGAATTAAAGTCTGCTTTGTCAATGGATCAGTTTTCTACAGTTAATATCATTATTAGGTAAAGCAAGTATAAGAACAAAAATTTTAAAAAATCATCAGTTTTGAAATGTAAAAATATTGAAAACTTTGTCCTTTTTACTGTAAGAAACTTTTACAAGAATAAAAATAATAGGGGCATTTTTAAATCCTTCAAAAGAAAATAGAAGGATAGTATAATTTCCTAAGAAAGAGCATGATTAATTTGTTACCTAGAAACTTTGAAATAAGCAGGGCAGGGTGGTACATGCCTATAATTCCAGAACTTAGGAGACTGAGGCAGGGGATCTTTGTGAGTTCAACACCAGACTGGGATGCAAAACGATCCTAATAATGAGGTCCTATCTCAAAAATAAAAAAAAAGAAAAAAAAGTAAAGTAAAAAGAAACAATGCGATCTTGTGAACATGGAAGTTACTATACACAAAAATTTAATCTGTGTATATTCTGTGACTAATTCACTTGCACATTTATAACACTTACCTATTTTTATAAGACAAATCTGTTCATATTTTAATGGAAATTTGCAATGGAAAGAAAATAATGTAATCTTACATAGTACAGTTTATGTGATACTCTAGAAATTTCTAGTATTTATTTAATTCATTTCACTTTCCTTTACATTCTTCAGTACAAACAAAATGGTCAAAAAAACAATATATGTGGATAAATCATAAAAATGTATGCACTGAATGACAACATGAAAACAACATATGCCCTGAGGCAGGGCAGAAAGCGATGCTCCTGGTGAGCATGTCTATTTTTCCCACCCACCTGCCCTGGCAGCCTGGAGAGCAGCCCATTGCCCTGCGGGACCCTGCCCTCTCCTTGGCCTCAGGCCAGGCCATGTCCACAGTGACCAGCCCTCTCCTGTGTGGTTCTCAGGGGACCTTCCCCAGACAGAGAGCCTCCTTAGACTTAGGGCACATCTACCAAAAGACATTAGTCCCAGAGCTGCTCAGTCTCCTTGGAGGTGGCTCAAGTGCCAAGTGTGGGGATCAGAGGTGAGTATGCACGTTTGTAGCAGCAGCACTCAATAAGTTTACTCAGAAAATCATGGTATTCACCTGTGACTGTGGACCGTCAGCTTGGAGTGGGTGAAATAATGTGGAAGAGGTGATCTGGTCCTGGGGGTGCTAGAGGGAGAGTGGATTCACACACTGACTGAGGTCTGACTTTGGAGCTTCGGTTGCCGGTGAGGCTCTCTGCCACCCATTTAGCTTCATCCCCCTTCATGAACTGAGCACAACAAACTTTGTTTCTCTGGCCCTTCGGCTATGAAAGTCCTGTCTTGCAGTCAGCTGCCTACCAAACACAACCCTGAGCCACGTTAAACCTCTCTTCTTTCTGCTGTGATTCTGGAATTTTCTTCAGCATGATGAACGCTGATCATGCAACAGCTATCCCATGAAGTGGGTGTCTTAAAGTGAGGAGGAATTGTGGTGCTCATCCTAATTTTATTTGTATTTTTGATAGGATGGAAACTATGTTATGTGCCTAAGAGACATTAGTTTCAGAGAGAATAGACAGTGAATTTGAGGACAAGTCCCTATAGTTTTCATACCTCTTTACAGCCCAGCTCCTGGGGTATGAGGTGAAGGCGACAGAAACTGACTGGAAGCTAATCTGGAGCATGTTCCCTGTACTGCAAGGCAGGTGTCAGTGGAAGTGAGGAGAGCACATTGTGCTGTGTGTGCCGTCCATGGATTCCAGTGACACCTGAAGAACAAACTCAGCACTTTTGCAACCTTGCCACTGTGTCCTGTGTGCTGTTTTACCTTTTATGATACCATTATAATATGTTCAAATGCCTGGAAATTATAATTATTCCAATGTGAAGATATATGGTGGACCTTATGGTAAAATGAAAATAGTATGGGTTAAAATTACTGAAATGTAAAGTAAAAGCTAGTTTTTAAATTTAAATAGTCATTTGACAGCGTTGCTGGTAACCATTGGTATAGTAGCTCTGATTCAGTTTTCTACAACTTTTACTCAAATCCAAATTGTACCAAGTTGCAGTGCTTATATTTTCAATTAAAGTTGCTTGTTGTTTTAATTCCTATACAAAACAAAAATTTTCAGAAAAATAATATTAATTACATCTAATATAGGAGCAGGACAAAGTGTTTGAGAACCAAACGGACATGGGTTACAGAACCAGGCTGAAACCCATAGCACTATACAGTCCCAGTGGAAAGCAAGTGTATGAATGTGGATGATGGAATTTTGTTGATGGAGATGACAGCATTATGAGGGAGAATAAATCCACAGCTATGGCTCAGTGCTACCTTAGAACCAGTCACTCGCTGTATGTGCCTCTGTATTTTCTCAGGGGCAGCCTGTAATCATCCACATTTGTTTCTCTGCACAGTGAAAGTGACCATAGCAGCCAGTTTACCTTCCTAGATTAAGGGTAGATTTAGATAAGATTTATGAGGAGCTTTCTGCTGTGAATGTGTACAGTAAGGCAGACTAAGTCATTGTCATTCCAGAACAAGGTTTAAGGGATGTCCTAATGCAATGATTTCTGCATATCAGAAAAGGTCTCTGCATATATTTCTCTATTTGTTTATTGAATGCTGTGCATCATTGTGGAAGTGCCTGGACGTATAAAATTTGCAGAAACCCAAATATATTTATAAAATATAATTACTGGGTCTTGCAGTCTTCTTTATAATGTACAAGCTGGCTTTTTATTCCATGGTAAACAATGAAAAATAAAAGGTTTCTAGTATTAAATAAGATTAGTTATTTTTAGTAAGTAAAATGACAAAGAACACTGTGCTCTCTTCAGCTGTCCTTAGTAGAATCTGTGAGGAAACACTCCAGAGAAGAGGAATCACATTGACTTTATGCACACATTGTGAGAATGACCCCCTGCAGACTGTGATCTGTCTGTTAAGATTCTACATGAGTTTTTTACAATTGGTGACTTCTAGATAACTGAGGAAAAGGCAGACTATGTCTTAGAATATACAGGTAGACTCAGCTATGACAAGCTTCTTGCAGGGATCTCACTATGCCTGGCTTTCCAAAATCAGTAACTTCAAGGCTCTCAACATAAAACCAACCGCATCTTTGGACTGACCTGTAAGCCACGAGGCTCACTTTAGAAGAGCTCAGAGGCATGGGATTTTTCAGGTGTCATGAGAACAGAAAAATAGTTCAGCTGGGGGCTGGGGATGTAGCTCAGTGGAATAAGCACTTGCCTAGCAAACGCAGGGTCCTGAGTTCGATCCCCAGTACCGCAAAAAAAAAAAAAGAAAAAGAAAAAAAGAAAAATAGTTCAGCTTTCTGAAGCACAGTGTCAAAAGTGTCGTGGGTGTAAGAAATAAGCTTTAATTTTGTGATTTGTCTTCAAATATTTGATTGTTTGCTTCATTTAAAAGCTTTAAAACCTTCATCCTGAGGTTTCTTTCAACGTTTTCTGCAGAATGACAGGAGTCCTTTTTAATAAATACAGAGTGCTCTCTCCCAGTATGAGGGATCTGAAGAAATTTAATAATCTCAGCATTACCGTAAAGATCTATGTTTAAGAATGTCCTGATCAAAGCAGCAGAGTGTGCGACAACCTGTGCTGCAGTGAAAACTGCACTGCACATACTTTAGGGGGCATCACTCCATGGTTCCCAGATCTTTCACATGGTCCCGCCTTGGGCGCCAGTGACTCGAATTGAGTATCTCTGCTTCTCTTATTCCTGCTGTGAACTGAAGCCTGTACTGTGAAAATCTATGTATTTTATTAATACAGGAATGACAGAAGAAGTATTTTCAGTGTCATATTTTCTAATCTAAGTAGAAGCAAAATAAAAAGTGGTTTAGGTAAGGAAATGACGCATGGTGACTACAAATCGTGCTGACACAGAATTTAGTCTATTTTTAAATTTTTGTAATCTTATGAAAAATGGCAAAACAATATTTCATGAAAAGATGATAGAATAGCAATAGTTAATAAATGCATATTATTATTTTTAGAATACTCAGAGTAGAAGAGGTGTTTTAATTCCTGTACAGAATTTACTGTTTTAAAAGAATAATATTAATAAAAATAATAACATCAAGAACATTAATATTGTCTGCAGATGAAAAGTTAAATTGCTTTTGCCTTGTGGCTACTGTGAAATATGTAGCTATGAGAATGGTTTTACAAATGAATAGATCTTAGGGGTCTGCATAAACAATTAAGGTACAATCCAAAGGTGAAATTACTAGCTCATGTTCAAATTCTCTTCATGTTTTAGGCAACACCTATATCATTCCCTACAGTCTCAGCATCATTTCTACATCTCCCAAAAATGCACAAAATTTTCTAAATGCTCTAAATCCTTATCAAAATATAAATTATCTTATTTGGTTCTTTGGTGAAAGCTTTCCTGTGGAAAACGTGAAGTTGTCTCTTCATGATTTGTATTTACATTCCCAAATGATCTCTGTTACTGAGCATTTTTCAGTGTGCCTGTTATCCATTTGGATGTCTTCTTTGAAGATGCTCAGAACATGAGAAAGCTTTGTATACCAAGAAGTGGGTTGAAAGAGAAAGGATGATGCAACACTGAAAATAAAATGCATGAATTACGATGAGTTCTATAAGAGGTATGTGGCAATCAGAATACATCATAGATTTCTGATCAAAAGAACCCTACTGTGAAACCTTACATATACGAAGCTTGATATAGGATTTTTGAGCAAAGACTTTTCAAAAAGTGCATATATTTTACTAAAATGAGGGCCAACCTAGTGAAAAATAGTGGTAACTCATTTCGAGAACCTAATTTTTTCTGTGACTTAAGAAAAAGCAGCCACACTTATGTTGGTGTGGGGAAGATGGTGCTGGTCATATTTGTGACCCAATGCAGAGTTTGCAAAGAAAAATAAAATTTGGCAAACGTTTCTGATTGCCAGCTTAACTGCTTGCAAACAATAGTGTTTGTGAGCAGAAGTAAGACTGTACTTGAAGCAAGTCTGAAAAAAATAAACATTGAAGAAAAAAATATGCCTGAATGTATTAAAATATATCGAAGTGGATATAAAATGCATTCATGTGGATTTTCTAGCATAGCTTCTGGAAATAAGTCAGAAATGATGAATATTTGAGTTAGTATGTGACATTAAATCATTTAGAAGTCTTGAAGTTTTAACAAATATTAATGTCCACTAAATTTTTACATTTGTTCTACAACATTTAGAACATAAGTTATTGCTTCATAAAATTTTAAAGTCTTAGCATCAAAATGGGGTTTTGTTTTCAAAATTTATTTTTCCTTTAGAAAGTGTACAGTTTAATAAGTCATAGGGTAATTATAATAAGAAAACGGTCAAATTTGGTAATTATCTATCCCTAGTCAGTGTTACCTTTCTCTTTAGATACAACATATAAACACAACATGGAAAATGACACTCATAGCACTACCGACTTCATCCTCCTGGGCTTGCTGCCCCCATCATGGGTTGGCCTTGTTCTCTTCATTCTCATCGTTCCCATCTTCCTGATGGCCCTGGCTGGCAACTTGTCTATGGTCCTGCTCATCCTCCTGGACGCCCACCTGCACACGCCCATGTACATCCTGCTCAGTCAGCTCTCCCTCATGGACCTCATTTATGTATCAACCACTGTCCCCAAGATGGCTTCCGGGTTTCTACTTGGAAACAAGTCCATCTCCTTTACTGGGTGCTGGATTCAGAGCTTTTTCTTCACCACTTTCGTAGGTGCAGAAGCGCTGATCCTGATGTCTATGGCCTACGACCGTTACATAGCTATTTGTTTTCCTCTGCACTATTCCACTCTCATGAACAATAGAAGGTGTCGGCTGATGATCCTGGCATCTCTGGCAATGGGCGTTATCAATGCCTCTGCTCACACATCGTATGTTTTCCATCTGCCTTACTGCCGGTCTAGAGTCATCAACCACTTCTTCTGTGATATCCCAGCTGTGGTGACTCAAGCCTGCTTTGACACCAAGGTCTATGATTACACAGTGTTTCTGAGTGCTATTATATTTCTGTTATTTCCTTTCCTGGGTATTTTGTGTTCCTACGGCCATGTTCTCCTTGCTGTCTACCGCATGCAGTCACAAGAAGGCAGGAAAAAGGCCTATTCCACCTGCAGCACCCATATTACTGTCGTGACTTTCTACTACACACCTCTTGCTTACACTTATCTCAACCCGAAGTCCCTCCGATCCCCAGCCGAGGACAAGGTCCTTGCTGTGTTCTACTCCATCCTCACCCCAATGCTCAACCCTGTGATCTACAGCATGAGGAACAAGGAGGTGCTGGGGGCCTTTCGAAGAGTGACTGGTAGAATCTGCCATGAGAAGAGATAGATAGTTTCATGCCTCAATATGTTGAACAGTGGATAGCAATTAGAAGAATAGTTCTACCATGACCTCAGGAACTAAAATTAATCTTTAAGATTTAACTTTTTAAAGATAAGTATAGCAAATACACATTCTGATCAATAATTTTTATTTTTTCTTGCTTCTTCTCTTCCAAAATAATGAACGTATGTTGATCATTAACATGAGGATATTTTATTAACATGGAGACATGTGAAGGAAAGTAAAGAAAGCATTGAAATGTTTCAAAATGTGAGGTTTGATCACATACTTTGTTTTTTTGTTTGTTTGTTTTTTGCAGTACTAGGGATCGAACTCAGGACCTTGTGCTTGCCAGGCAAGCACTTATTCCACTGAGCTATATCCCCAGCCCGATCACATACTTTGTTGAATGTTTATATATTTTTTAAAAGTTTCCAACAAAGACATTGCCACGAAGTCTCTCAAAATCCTCCACGCCATTTGAGTACACTTCTCCTACATCTGTCACCCATTTTGTAGCAGTTCCATGTCTCTTCTCTGTCATTAGTTGAGTTGCTCCAGCCTCCTTTATGCCCTGAATTTTCTCAAAGTCTTTGCCTTCCAAGGTTATTCTTGGAAAACAGCCAGCATGTGCGTGGTGTCGTAGCTGGTGAAGAAAGCGGAAGAAAACACACTTGCTCATTTTTTCAAAGGTAAGTATTGGACAGTAGGATTCACTGTATTTTTCTGACCTTTAATGACAGCGTAGAAGTTTCCAGAACTGTACCAGAGGTGACAGGACCTGAGGAAAATCTCTGAAGTGAGGGGAAGAATTTTGATAGGGAGTAAATTCAATGGGTCCATTTCTGTTACCACATTTTTAAAAACATTTAAACTTTTGTGTTATAGTGTGATCACATCCTGTGCTAACAAATTGATTCTTCGATTTGTACAGTTTATGTTTAGTAAAGTAGTCCAAGTTACAAGAAATATATATAATGGGTATATCTAATGAAAAATTATTTCTTTATTAGATATTGATTTACACTGAAAGCTTTTTCTGCAGTTTCTAAATAATTTACTTCCTTCATATTAATTTACTAAGTGACTCCCAAAACATATCGCAAATTTTTTTTCAAATCACTTATGGTAACACAAAGCAGTAGTTTGGTTCAAATATGGTGGAGAGGTGAGCAGCACAGAGAAAGCATCTCTGAGTGTTTCTGTCCAGACACTGGAATGTAGCAATGCAAGGAAGATAGGGAGGAGGGAAATGGGTCCCTGCACCCAGGAAGGACTGAAGTGAGAATTGGAATCCAGGGAGAAAGTGAAAAGAGAAACTTAATTGAAGAAGAAAAGGTAGTCAATGGTGCCTTCTCCCTGAGGTGGGGCTCACTGTGTGAGAGGGGAGGTTCATACTGCAGTCACACGGTGACTGCAGGCAACATCAAAGGTCTCCACAGAGAGACGCAACCGTGGAAGGAAACAGTAGACATGGAGGAGTGCACTGCCTGGGTTCAGTGCTGAGGGTCTGATTATTCTACAGGAGAGAACAATTCAGCAGGGGCCATTTTGGAGAGGGACCCCATCAGCTCAAGACTCGGAACAACCGCTGGGTCCATCTAGTGGCTCCTAGCTGAGTTCAAGGTCACAGAAAATGTGCTGACTGTTGCAGCCCGAGCCCGTCTAGTCTTGCCTGCCATGTCAAGAATACAACCTGAACTGTAATGGAAATAAAGGGGCAGGCTCCCTTAGATTACCCACTACCAGCCACAAAGCTATTGCTAGCTTGTTGACATAAATCAGCTCAGATCTGGACTCTGTCTTCACAAATTGTCTAGCAGAGACAGCAGAGACAAGCCAGGAAGTGGATTTTTTCCTTTCCTTTCCTTTCCTTTCCTTTCCTTTCCTTTCCTTTCCTTTCCTTTCCTTTCCTTTCCTTTCCTTTCCTTTCCTTGTCCTTTCCTTTCCTTTCCTTTCCTTTCCTTTCCTTTCCTTTCCTTGTCCTTTTCCTTCTCCCTTTCCCTCTCTCTCTCTCCCTCTCTCTCTTTCTCTCTCTCTCCCTCTCTCTCTCTCTGTCATTCTTTTCTTGTTGTGGTGGTTTTGTTTTTGTTTTATTTCTCCTTAATTCTTTGATTTCTTTTTAAATGAGTGTAAATATGCTTTCTAGCCTCTCTGTGCTTTTTCTTTTGTTCTGTTCTTTTGTTCTTACTTTTTCCCCCTCCTCCCCTTTTCTCCTGTTTTCTGCACCAGTTTCACAAACTTATTGTGATCTTCCCTCTGTCCTCCAGCGTTACCGCTAATTTCTTCCTCTTCCACTTCTCTGCTTTTTCTCTATTTCCTTTTAAACATTTATCCCTGAGGTTAAAGTTGATATATTAGGAATGCAAATTCTACATATAATTTTCTGATTTCTTTTAGATTTTGATATATAGCCACAAATCATATGCTTAAAGGTGGTAAATTAATGGTTCCTTCAATGGGTCATTTCCTGGGCTTCATTTGACGCTGTTGTCATTGCTGATTGTACCACTTTAGGCAAACGTGACATCATTGTTTATCCAGCTCTTCTCCCTGGTATTCCAAGACTGAGATTGCCTAAGGGTCATAGAAATCACTGGGAGCAAGTGCCAAAAATCAAAGAGTAGGTCAAGCAGGCAGAAATTTCTCATCCCAAACATTGAAACGTAGGATCTTGCAACAGATTCAAAACCCCAAAACCAGCCACACCTGAAAGATACCTCAAAGAAGTAGTTATTTCCTAGGGGTCTAAACAGGAGCAATGAAGCAACTCACCATAGGCAATTTACAAGTATCAACCCATTAATTTCAGAAATTAAACTGAAAAAAAGAAAAGAATGAAAAGTTACTTAAACAGGATATAACCACTGACTTGTAGTTCACATAGGCAAACCTGGGGGCAATTAGTTGGGATATCCAAAAGCCTCCCACATGGCCTTTCTGCAGTGGTAACAACCAAGCAATTGAATGAAGCTCTACAAAAAACTGAAATCAGAATTTATTTCTCAGATAGATGTAGAGATGTTCACAATGAAAACCATGCTTAGTGACTCTAGAAAAGATACAAATACAAAAATACAGAAGTTTGAAAAATTTACAGAATACATGAATGGCTAGCATAAGAACAAAATGGCAGATTGAAGAAGATATCTAGGCAAATAAGAATTCCATTGAAATATCTGCAACAAAATGAGCCAATGTGAGGGCAAAGTCTCAGATATAAAATACAGGCTTGTCTTTCTATAAAAGACAAGCAATCATGAAATGAATGATCTCTTAAAAACAGCGTTGGACCATGAGAAATTAAACCAGCAACTGACAGATGATGCAAACATGAAGAATAAGATTGATTGGAGTCAACAAAAAAGCAGGAAACAGCACAAATAATATTAAAGAAAACAACTATTGACAGACATCATTGCAGAAAGCTTCCCTGATCAGTGAAAAGAATTTGACATTCACTTAGGTAGGCATATAGAACTCCAATTATGCATAGTAAAAAAACCCCTACAATCAGGCATATCACTGTCCAGATTCCAGAAATTCAATACTAGGATAGAATCTGAAAAGCTGTTAGGAAGGAAAAAAACAAATCACCTATAAAGGAAAGCCCATCAAAATCACAGCCGAGATTTCAACACAACTCTAAAGTTAAGGAAAGCTTGGAGTGAAGTACTGCAATCTCTGAATGAAAAACATTTCCAACCCAGACTGATGTACACCTTGCAACTACTTTACAAAATGGATGAATAAATAAATACAACCAGTGCAAAGACTATCTGAGCCACTTACGACCACCAAACTAGCACTACAAAATGTTTTAAAGGACATTCTAGAAAGAGATAGCAAATACTGAAACTCCATGAATCCTGACAGAATGAATCTACTAGGCAAGGCTAACAATGAAACAGAGGGGTATGCCAACAACAGGAAAATAACATGACAAGGATAAGTTGATACATATCAATTATAACCACCAAGGTTAATGTCCCATTTCACCAACCAAAACAGACAGCCTTGAATAATGGACCAATATGCAAAAGCCAACACTATGGTGCATACAAGAATCACATTTTATTGAAGAAGAAGTTCACAGAGTGAAAGTCAAAGGATGGAAAATATTAGTCCATGTGACAGGAACCCAGCAAAAAGCAGGGTAGCTATTCCATTTGCAAAGTGAATTTCAAGCCAAGACTGAATAAAAAAATCAAAAAGATTACTATATTCTTGTGAAAGGAACAATTCAAGAAGAGTTAACAATTATAAATATATATGCAAGAAACACCAGTGTATACATCTATGCAAAACAAACACTAATAAATGTGAAAAATCAAATATGCATGAATACAATTCATTGGGGGATTTCAATACCACACTGTCACGAAAAGGCAGATCAACTAGGAAAAAAATCAACATTGAAATATTAGAACTGAACCAAAGATTTGAACAATTGAACTTAGTAGATGTCTACAGAGTATTCCAAACAAAAACATCATAATAAACCTTCTCAGCTGCACATGGTACATTTTCTAAAATAGACCTTATACTAGAAGACGAACATGCTAAACTAATGGCAAGAAAACTGAAATTATCTCATGCATATTATCAGAATCTAATGAATTAAATTGTAAATCAATGGCAAAAAAAGGACAAGAACTTCCTAAACACATGGGAATTAAATAAGCCCTCCTAAATAACAAATGGGTTTCAAACGAAATTAAAGAAAAATTTATATAGTTTCAGCAATGAATGACACAACTTAGCAGAACTTATGGAACACAATGAAAACAGTCCCAAGAGGGAACTCTATAGCAGTAATACCCACATCAATTTAACAGCGCAAGTGCAAATGAACAAATTAATGTTGAACATCAAATTTCCAGAAAAATTTGAGCAGGCCAAAACCAAAGCTAGTATGAGGGAAGAAATGATGAATATTAAAGTAGAAATCAATGCATTGCAGGTGAAGAAAACAATACAAAGTATCAATGAATTTAAGAGGTCTCTCCTTGAAAGATTAAATGAAAACAATAAAATTTTAGCCAACCTTAACAAAGAAAGGAAATGGAAGACTCAAATCCACACAATTTGGAATGAAGAGGGTAAAAACACAAGGAACCCTACAGAAATCCAGATCTTCTATACCTACTTTGAGAAATTGTATTCCAATAAGATGGAAAATGCAGAAGAAATAGAGAGATTCCTAGATATACATGAATTACCAAAGCTGAATCAAGAAGATATAAAAATCTGAAATAAACCATTATCAGTCAATGAAACTGAAGTTGTATTTTAAATATCTACCGAAAAGTTAGCCCAAGCCTTTTGAAATCTACAAGAAATTCAGAGAGCACGTAATACCACTACTTCTCAAATTTCTTAATGAAATTGAAAGTGAATAAATACTCCCAAATTCATTCCTAGAAGCCAGAGTTATCCTAACACCAAAAGCAGAGAAGGACCCAGCTAAGAAAGAGAACTCCAGATCAATCTCCCCAATGAATACAGACGCAAACTTCCTCAATAAGATATTAGCAAAGGGAATGTAGCAAATCATCACAAAGATTATACACCATGACAAAGTGAAATTCATCCCAGGGATAAAGAGAAGCTTTAACATACTTACACTAATAAATGTAATACAACATATGTTCAGAGTCAAGGACAAAATCCAGGTGCCATCTTGGTAGTTGAAGAAACAGTTTTGGACAAAGTCCAGCCCTCATTTATTATATTATTATAAAATACATATTATATATATTATTATAAAAATCCTGCATATGATCAAAACAGATGATTTTCATATCAATATGATAAAATCCATCTATGAAAAACCAACAGCCAAAACTGTACACTTTTGTAGGTAAATGGAAGAAACTTTAGACAATGCTCATAAGTGAAATATATCAGACTCATATATGAGAACATCATATTGTCTCTCTAGTGTGACAAAATGAGAAAGTTAATAAGATTGAAAACACACAAGAGATATTGTGAAATGGGAGATACTATTCAAAGTTAAGGAGAAATAGGGATATGCAATAGCTAAAAAAAGAAGCAAAAAACAAAACACACACACATGTATAATACTGTCACATATATAAATGTAGATATATGTGATAGTTATACTACTAATTTCTTCCAGTTCATTGAAAAGAAAGTTTTGTGATAATATTGTTTGGACAACTAAATCCTTATAAGTTGAGCTCTGAGTAAATAAATTAAAGATACATATATGCAGGTTATTAATCATTGTTACTCTCCTATTAACTTATATGAAATTTTGTTTCACTTTCTCTTTAAAATAAAATTTTGAAAACAGAATAATAAAGCCTATGAAAAAATTTTCCTAGATATGCAGAAGTCCTTTAACCACTCAAAAGAAGGTGGGTGTGTTTGTGTTTTCCTTAACTCAGACCCAGAATCTACCTGAGTTGAGTCTCCAAAAGTTGTATAATACAAAGTCTCCCTGGAGCTCAGGCACAGTGTCTGGAAAGAGTCAATCTGTTTTTTATCTTAATTTTAAATAAAAAATGATTTCTTCTCAGATGTGAGAATTTCTAGTGAAAGGCACACTATCTTAGAAGAGATGAAATAGGTCTAGGAAGTGACTGGGGAATCTTGGCTTATGCACACTGTGACAGCAGTGGTGACTGGTGTGTCCTTCTTGGTGGCAATGGTATCCCAGACCAGAAGTTCTACTCTTCAACAGGCACAAGACTATGAACACTGAGTGTTTGCTTTGGTGCCAATGAATTCATGCTGGATTTCAAAATACCAAAGAGTGGGACTTGTTTATTCTTACTCCTGTGAAGTAAAAATTTCTCATCATGAGTACTTTTATGCTAATGTCATAAAATAGAATAGAGCAGTAATTTCTTCCTTGTGAAAATGTTGCATCATCTCCCTCAGGTGAAGCTCAAATTTGGAGAAAAATAAACATTTGTGTAGGTGCTGCCGTCGACTTAGGAAGCAGAGACGCTCCTGGTCTATTCAAAGTGGAGAAACAGTAGAGTAGATGGAGTTAAATTCATCCACACGCACTTTCACTGCAAAAAGTAAAATCAAAATCAGTGTAAAGCTTTGTCCTTCTTCGCTATTTTACAATGTTGAAGACCTGCTGGTCTGTACTTCTAAGGTCATCGCTGCTTTCCTCCAGAATGGGCTTATTTCTTTTACAGTTCTTTTACTAGCAATCGATGCAAATAAAATTTGGAATCTGATATGATCAGCTAGATTCCGTAACTGAAGGCTGACAAATGAGTTTGGTTCAATTTACACAGGACGTAGAATGCTCTGACGTAGTGGAACCCTAAAGAATCACCATGGTGGGCAGAATCTGCTCTGAAGTTTGCAGTGCTGGGCGGCTTCCAACGCACATCTGAGAAGGAGGCGTGGAAGGCACGTTTTTCCCAGAATGCGAGTGAACCGAAACCCTGGAACCGAGAGTCCCGGTCCTTAGCACTGGGTGTATTTCCCTCCGTCAGGTCCATCCTTCCCAAGGCCACGCCCTCTGAGTGGTCCTGCCTCAGGGTGAAGTTTGGGTCAAGGAGCTTAAGGCACCTAAATGATTTTTCATTATTTTGATGCATCACAGCTTCCTGCAGCGTACACAGAGTGTAGCAACTGGAGGCTGGCACGGGCCAAAGCCAGATTCAGCCACATGAGGCCCTGACAAAGTGGGGCGGCCTCAGCTGGGGCAGAGGCTTCCTGCTCAGGCACGCGGCATGCTGCTGCTCACGGTCTCACTCCATGTAGGTAGGACAATCAGTAATTTACTTACACATCTTCAACTCAGAGAACCACCTACTTCACATACTTCAAACAACATTTCTGTTCCCTGTCTCACTCTCTAAGGATCTGAATTTATGACCGCGGATGCTCCCATTAGGAAGAATCTTCGGAACTCCTGTCCCTTCTGTCAGATGCTGTGCCTGGAACTCTGCTACTGTTTAGAGCATACTGATTATTCAGATGGATATCTGAACAAATAGAGAGTTTTGATGTCAAATTTGGGCCATGAGCTTGGAATAATGCTGGAAAGAACTTACAGGCCCTTTCTAGAGTTAGAGGTTATTGGAAAACTTTTCATAACAAGGAGGATGGGAACTGTCCATACTTCCTTGAACACTGTCAAACACATGACCGTGATTCAGAGGAGACAGGCTAAAATGTTTTCACTGTGGTTAGAAACAATTTGGGAAGCAGAATATAGGGTAGTTAGAAGACATTCCATTATGAGTACAGAGAGAAAAAGACAAAACAAGTCTATATTTTAGAGTAAGAAGTTTTTTCTAATAATTCACTAATTTCAAGACTGCACCACCCTTTTAATGACATTTAGTACTGTACTTAGAGGTGAACTAATTCTTCCTAGGCAATGTTCAATAGGCATTATGGTAATTTTTAAAAACTATTATGAAAAAGAAATTTTGTTTAAACTTAAACCATTTTCACTAGTGTGAAATACCTTACATTGCGAATACAGAGGGAGTATATTTGATTTTAATTTGTGAAACAGATGAACCCTGACATCAACTTCAAACACAATGTTATTCATGCATTTTTACATTATTTTTATTACTAAATGCTATACTACCCCAAATGGAAAATTAACTTAGTAGATAATCAACCTTACAAATTCATTTTACCTTAAAAACTGTACAATTATCAACCAGCTGAATGGAGAAAGTCAGACTAAAAATTTCAAATTTTAAAATTACTGAAATGCAGAAAGAAGCAGCTATATCATAAGAATGTTCATTTCTCAGCTGATAATCCTGATGGTAGTTCAGTTTCTTCCCTGAAAAACACAAACCTCTGTTGCCTGACTTGAGCAGAAGCCCCTGAAGATGCTATATTTTTTGTGATGTCTCCGGAGCTTATTAGGACAGAGCTCTGACACCCGTCACCCATCATCGTGGTCATGTGGACGGATTCAGCAGTTGGAAGCAGCACAGAGGTCGCAGAGGGTGAATGAATAAACCAAGTGTGCCCACGAAAGGGAGAGCTAAGGAGCGCAAGAAGAAGAGAATGTGGACCTGTGAGAGAGCACTGGCGAACATCGAGGATGATCTGTGCAGGTAAGAAGAAACGCATCCATGCACGCATGCACTCGCACTCACACACAGGAACCAATCCCTTCCACGCACAAGTTATCTGGCACAATCAGATGTACATGGAGAAGAGCAGCACATTCTGAAAGCTGGGGTGAATTTTCAGCTCAGTGGATGTAGAGGTTCAGTCTGGAGAGATGAAGTGATTCAGAGATGGACAACAGTGACCATCATACTGAAAAGTGCACACACGTCCTCAGACTATATTAAAATACACTCCATTTAATGGCATGAAAAGCACATTTCAGAAATGTTCTGAATGCCACAGACTAAACTACTGATGCTTTTTTTTTTTAGCATTTTGAAGATTGAAAGTTTTTCAGCATTGGGAGAGGCTAAAGGACAGGAGGGACCTAGGTTTCCAGATGAGACTTGAAGCTGATGAGCTCCCACCCACTGTGGAGCTGCTGGGGCAGCACAGAGCTCCCATGGAGCAGACCTAAGGACAGGGTGCAGCAGGGCCACTGGGTGTGAAGGTCACAGGTTCAGCACATGAAGCGCGCAGGTGACAGGTGAGGCTTCACTGTTCCAGGACCAGCTCAGATATGCCCAGTGCAGCTGTGAGGCTCCAGCAGAGGTCGGGCCTAGTTCAACGTGGTTCCCAGTGAGGATCAATATTTGATGGTGGGAGGAACTGTAATGTGTAGGTAGAGAAAAGGCCCCAACGATAAGAAACCCTCCCATAGGAGGGGCTGAATCAGACAATGTCCTTGGGAATGATTTAGCAACACTGCAGCCATTGAGCAATTTATCTCACTAGTTAGAGAGGGTGGGGCAGTAGCTGATCAAAAAAAGAAATTATTTTAAAGACTTAGATTCTTTTAGGAGTTATCAAGACACTGATGTTGCTTTACAGGTGGATAAAGAGCTAAGATCTCATCTTTCTGGTAAGTTCAGCATTTGTGTGATTGAAAAGAGCAACAGATTATTACAGCAAAATACTTCTTAATGATTAAGAAATGGTCTACTTGGTATTATCACTGTAAATTGAAGAAAAAAGGAAGATTGTTTTATTTTAAGTATGTAGTTCTCTAGTATTGCTGAATGCAGTAATTAATTCCAATAATGTTATGCTTCTATGTGCACACTCTGTGTGAATCAGGATGGATTGTCCACATGGTGGGACTGGAACCTCCTCGGGGGTTTGTAAAGTCCACTGTTCGGTGTGGTGCTTTGCTCTGGGGGACAAATCATGGACACAGTTTACTTTCTTTTCCTTCCTGTCTGGAGCTGCTCCCTGACTCTGCTTTCCAGCACCGTGAACTAAGCAGCTTCTCTCATCCCACAATTCCAGCCTGATGTCTCAGCACTGAAGCCAGCAATCCACAATCTAAACCTCTGAAATGTGAGACAGTGGACCATTTGCTGCTTAAAGCTGTAGATGTCGGTACTGAGTCACAGCACAAGCAAGTCACAGCATACACTGTCTTTCCAATGTTTGTATCTGAAAAGAATCAATCCTCTTCTTTGGAAAGAAGAAAGCTCTTGCAGGGTTAATCAATTTCAGGGAAGATAAATTGATATTGCAGATTAAAAAATTGGGTATGTTCTGGATGTGTAAGCTTTATTATATGTACATAGCAATAATGTAACTAAACTATTGATTTGATTCTCTTTATAAGGCTACTTAGAATGAAGGCTGAGATGCAAGTATGTGAATTTTTCCTTCTCATCCATTTGTATGAAAGGAAGGTAGTGAGAAATTATATATCTCAAATTATCAAAATATACATATTGAAACCGATTAACTAATAATCAACCTTTGATGTGTTCATAACATAAATATTGGAAATAAGGAAACAGTTTGTTTTAAGTTTATGTACGTTTAAAAGAATTTTGAAAATGTCAGATGAAGAATTTGAAACGTTTCACCCTTTTCACACAAGTATTTTCCTGCTGTTTATTTCACATGCAGCACTGACGTTGGACTTTGCTCATTTCCTTTCCACTGACAGCAGCACTTCCACATGACATCATGGAGCACGGGAACACTACCACAGAATTCATTCTCCTGGGACTCTTTGACCACACCACACCCCACCAAATTCTCTTTGGGATTATTCTAGCAGTGTTGATCTCCTCCTTCCTCGGCAATGACTTCCTGGTTCTCCTGATCCACCAGGACCCCTGGCTGCACATGCCCATGTACTTCCTGCGGAGCCAGCTCTCCCTCATGGACCTCATGCTCATTTCCACCATTGTGCCCAAGATGGCAGCTGCCTACCTGACTGGAAGGAAGTCCATCTCGCCAGTGGCCTGTGGGATACAGACTATCTTCTTTCAGACAACTGGAGGCGCAGAGTGTTTCCTCTTAGTAGCCTTGTCCTATGACCGCTATGTGGCTGTGTGCCACTCGCTGTTATATGCCACCCTCATGAGCTGGCGGCTCTGTCTGAGAATGGCTTTGGGGTCCTGGTTCCTGGGGGCAGCTGATGGGCTCATGCAGGCTGCAGCTACCCTCAGCTTTCCCTTCTGTGGTAACCATAAGATCGATCATTTGTTCTTCAAGGCCCCCACGGTGGTGCATTTGGCCTGCAGTGACTCCTCTGCCTTTGAGTATGTCACGTACATCTGCTGCGTGCTGATGTTTCTGATTCCCTTGTCCCTCATCCTGACTTCCTACAGCCTCATCCTCGCTGCTGTACCGCACATGTGCTTCACAGAGGCCTGCAAGAAGGCTTTTGCTACCTGTTCCTCCCATGTGGGAGTGGTGGGCCTCTTTTATGGGGCTGCCATCTTTATCAATGTGAGCCTCACATCCTACAGGTCAGCCAACCACGATAAGGTCGTGTCAGCCTTCGATACTATTTTTCCCCAATGGTGAACCCCGTGATCTATAGTTTGAGGAACAGTGAGTTCAAGGGAGCCCTGAGGAAGTGTGTGAGGCAGGGCGCTAACTTACGTGAATGAAAGTGTGTTTAGTTGCTCCAACATTAAATGCTTCTTTCAGCATGTCTTAGGGATTTCCCATACTGCACACACTAAAAAGTAATATTTTTGTTGCTTTTTCCATTACTATAGGGTGAATCTGCGCATTTTGGATTTATTAACTTTACTTTCACTAATGAGTCCACCTGTTGTTTGGTAAAACTCTATGCATCAGTAATATTTAGTGTACATTTCTGTTACGCTACACAATATATTTTAGTTAAAAATGCAATATTAGAGCAACTATGAGGGTTAATTATTGTTATTAGTTACAAATCAAGGTATAATTGGCACACAGTTGAATGGTCATATGTGAGTCTCTTCCTCCAGCAGTGTCCCCAAACCGCTGCACAGGGGCACACATTCTCAGAGACTTCACTAACACTCAGTTGCTAATGAAAACCCACACCCAGCTCAGAGGCACTAGTATATTTTCATCCATGTCTTTTAGTTTGGCTAGTGTGAAACTTTCCATCAGTGGAACACGACAGTAGATGACTCCTGCATTTGACTTTTCTTCTGTTAGAACTGTAAGTTTACAGAATTCCCTACATGGACCTGCTGTTCAGCTTGTCTGAAGCTTGCACTCTTTTGTTGTTTTGCAATATACCATGTCTTAATATATTAGTATTTGTCTTATTTCCATTATTTTGTTGAAGGTCATCTGTACTGCATTTAATTGGAACTGCCATGATTAAAACTGCTATAAAACTGCTTTGTGGCATCCTCTTATTTCTCTTTGTACATTCTGATCAACTTTTTGTAAAAGTTTTAAAAATATCTCTTTTTAGACTCTGTCAAAGGCTGCACACAACTTCCACATGCTTTAAATATTACCAAATTATTTTTAATTTGCCCAGTGTTTGATTACAGTTAAGATATATTTCTTTTAATTTGAATGCTCTCACTGAGTAAATGTTTTCAAATCTGATAAATTACCTTTCTGCATATTTAATGAATCATTTAAGGAAGTATTTATTGTTTTTCAATGGGATCTATAGGTACTCAAGAGTAAACACATTGACTGTCTCAAGAGCATGACTTGCATTAGACTACAAAACTGTTAGAACTAAAATTACACTTTGGCTTAGTAGGCATCATTGTCCATGTCCTAACATATCTGTTAGGACATATAACATATAAGTCAATGCCTGAACTTTAGTTATTTTAACTGAACAATATGTACAGTTCTTTCCCAGTTCTCTATTTAGACTGAAATTTCAGGTTATTCAGTTTAGCTGTGCATTGTAACAAGTTCCCTGGGGAATGACGCCATTCAACACCCAAGAACTTTTCCTCTAAGAAGCATTTGGGTAAAACACAACATTACAGAAAAGAAAGAGAAAATAATGCCTCAGGTGTACAGAAGAACTTCCTACCTTTAAGTCATTGTACAAGTGTAAGAAATTTCAAGCAACAAACTCAACCCTTTTAAAATGACTGTTGAATCACAAAGGAAATAAGTAGATTGCACATTCATTTTTATATTTTTCATAAGTATATGTATATACCCACATTCCAAAGACAGAGCAAGTGAAGTGTAAATAACACCTGTCTCCATTTTTTCAGATGAATCACTTAGTTCATTTGCTTCAGCTACATTTACAGATTCCCGGGGTCGTTGGTTTCCCAAGGTCTCTCTTCACTGTGCATTGCTTGGTGAGAGTGGCTCCTTTTCATCTGTGACAGGAGAAGTAGAAGGGTCTGGAGAAGACACTGTCAGGAAGCACAAAGGATAGATGGCCCTGCGGTCTTGTGATTATTTTGGAAGACCAAGAGGTGACGCTGGAAGAAAGGTAGAGGAGGAGACAGTGGGGACCCACATGGCACCTTCAGAGACTCCTGTGTAACCAACCAACCAACCAGCCATGATGTCAGTCTGGTCTGCTGAAGAGAACACAGGTAGACTGACTGAAGGGACTCAGATGAGTCATCGGCTTCCACAGTGTCAACACACATTATTTGACTCTGACTGAGCAAAAGAAGTTTAATTCCTAGCACTTTTCAATAATAAATTAAATACTGTCATCACATCAGTAGTATACAATTGTTACCTTATTTGATGTAATGAAATAGAAGTGTTGAAGTTAAGTATCTTCCATTCCTTTAGGACTTGATTTAGCTTCTTGTTTTACCTTCATTTTTCTCCTTAATTCATTATTCATTCTTGTGAACAGTGTTCAGTTTTAATGCTCATTTTGAAAAATGGACAAAAATTTGCTTAAAAAACACCCATTACATGCCTTCTACTGACATAGACCAGGAATCCAATAGTAAAATGTCTGATATGTAAGATCCTGGCAGTTTGGGACACTAAGGCCATACATACCCTGTCCAGAGTCACGCAGCAGTAAGACCCAGCTTCCTTCCTCCTTCCTGAGGGCCCAGAGCTCCTTCCCTGAATGGAGGAGACAGCTGTGGGGAAACTACAGTACTCTGGATGAAGACATGAAAGATGGTTTCATTAAAAGGAAAAATATTCCTTGCTCATGAGTAGGAAGAACAAACATTGTGAAAATGGCCATACTATCAAAATTGTTGTACAGATTCAATGCAATTACAATTATAATACCAGTAGCATACCTCAAAGATCTAAAATAAACAGTCCTAGAATTCATCTGGAACCAGAAGAGACCCAGAATAGCCAAAGCAATCCTGGGGTACAAAGACAAGTTGGGTGGCATCCAAATCCCTGATGTGAAGGTGTATTATAAAACTACTGTGATAAAATCAGCATGGTATTGGCTAAACAATAGAATTTAGGATCAATGGAACAGACTGGGAGAAGCAGTCACAACCTCAAACACACTCAGCCACCTGATCTTTGACAAAGAGGCCAAACAAGTTCACTGGAAGAAAGATAGCCACTTTAATAAATGAATACATTTGCAGGAGGGTTTGGATTTTGGAAGCATACTTTATCATATCATACATGATATGATATGAAATATACTCACATTATTTATAGGCATCAATGATATAAAGATAGTTTGAACTTTCTTCTACTGAAATTCTAAGGATTTAAGAGAAATACCTTGAAACACTAATCATGTATGCATTACTTGAGAAACATGTTTCTATATTTCTCATTTCATTGTGAAACTTGGAATATTATATTTTTCAAATTTTACAACTTGCTACTTAAACCCACAAACTTAAGCCAGTTATGCACCTTTGTCTGTTATGCATGGCACTTTAATGTATTAAAGTGAGAAACATAAAGATAAATGATAATATTGAGGAGAAATATTAAACATATGAATTGAGTATTGAGCTTGAAAAGTAGAAGTCCTGGTTGAGACTGGTGGCAGTCCCAGTACTAAGGAGGCTGAGGCAGAACATCTTCAGGAGTTTGATTCTAGCCTGAGCTACATAGCGAACTAAAGGCCAGCTCTAACTGCAATGTAAGACAACATCTAAAAAAAAATGGAAGACCTTATACCAATACAGAGAAAATCTAAGTTCATATTTTCCATGTGAGGGGACCCGAGTTAATCCACTCAAAGTAATTGATAAAGAACTTGATGACAAGGTCTGGGAAGATGAAAAACGAGATGTAGATTCAGAGCTATGTTATAAAATAGCAGTGGATCTTTCAAAATTTATACTGCAGATAATTCCGTCTCTGCCCCTCCACAGCTACTCTTCAAGTTGCACCACACCGTGCTTCTCATGTAGATTCTGTCACTCTGTGAAGGTAACTTCCATTACAGGCACATCACTACCCTGTATCATTACCCCACACCTGCTGATCCTGATGTGACTGGCTGTAGTCACCCTCTCTGCCCCAATATTTTGAAAAGTCCATGTGCTCATGCACAGACTTAGGAAGGTCCCACCACCTCCTCCAGCCAAGGTGTGCCCTGTGAGGAGGAGAATAGTGTTGGGGAAAAAATTCTGGTGCTTTTATTCTCTGAGAGCCTGGGATTAGGAGGAGGACAGAGGGAGAGTGTGAGGAGAACCTTGGACTTTCCAAGCCTGCAGTGACGGAGACTGTTGAAGTAGAATTGGAGAAAATCACTTCTCTAGCCCAGATCTACATCTTAGAAAATATTTTGTGAATCTGTATGGTTTTTATGCAACATCCAGTGAACTTTGATGGGCTTTCCACTTTAGGTGTCAGTAGCTTGATTTCGGCCTAGCCAAAGAGCCTGGCATGCTAATCTCCTGCAGGCTGTCCAGCTGATGACCCTAACCAGCCATGTGTGTTTTGTTGTTTAAATATTAACTCATGCTTTTATAATTTTGTAAAAATGAAGTAAGTTAAAATATTATAAGGCAAAATTTGTGACTTATGTACTAACTATATTATATATGTTGTATATAATTACTCTTCACTCACTGTGACCAAAGAAAGCCAAAACATTGGACACACAGGGAAATATAGTGGATGTGGATTTTGTAATCAAAGTTAAATGCAAAATAATGAAGTGGTACCTTTAGGAAGACAACAGCTGCCTGCTATTGGAACATTTCCATCACATCACAGAATTTAACACAGAGGGAGGAAAATATAGGTATTTATTGAATAAGGTTAAGGGTAAAATACTATGCTGAGCTTCTCTCTCCTTAATAAGTTGTCACCTGAGACAAAATGAAATAAGGAACACAACCGCTATGCTTCTTTACCGCAATAACATAAATAAACTCATCTACTATAAGCTGAAAGTGTAATATCGGCAGAAAATGAGAGGGCCAGGCTTGGTGGCACACACACTTATTATCCCAGAGACACAGGTGGTGGATGGAAGACAATCATAAGCACTCAGCCAGGTAGAACAACTTTAAAAGACCCTGTGTCAACAATGAAAATAATAAAATAGCAATATACAAAGCAGGCATTTAGCTCAGTGGTACAGTGTTTCCTAACTTGTGCAAGGTCACAGATTCCATCCCAGCAGTGCAACAACAGCAAAGGAATAAAAGATTGCAGGGCCTCCCTGGATCAGGGAGAATCAGTTCTGAATCTGTGTAAACTAGCGTCCAGCATGTGCCTGAGAACATGTCTTGCAACGAGGCCACCATTGCCCCCCTGGGTGTCACGCACAGCTCCTAGTCACTTGGGGACCTTGTACCTATGGCTTCCATGAATCTTGCATGGATTGGAGCACTCTTGATTCACCTATTAACCCCGTCTCTAGTGAGTGTCAGGAATCAAAGACTTTTAATATACTCTGTGTGTAGCTGAGCTTAGGACAGGGAAGAGAGTATTTAGGTCCTAGAACAGACACTGGATCTTCTGCAGTCTAAGACATGGCTACAGGAAGAGGAAATATGACAGAATGTGAAATGTTCTCCATTCTTTCTGCTAATTCAGGTGTTCTAATGTCCCGTGTTTACTTTGGGTTATTCTGGGTAAAATTTGGGAACATATGAGAAATGTCATATTCAGCATAAGGGATGTTCATTTAAAGACATGAAGTCATTTAGTGAACAAAGTAGTTAGACTGAAGACAAAATTTTACACAGCAGTAAATACAAACACACATATACACTCATACACACCTCATTTTAAAAATTTGAGTCTCACATTTTTCTCTCTTCCTTTAGGTTGATCCAAAAACATAGCAACATGTCCATGCTGCTCTCAGTGGGCTGAAGCCTGTGCAGTAGGCAAGTGTCCCTCATCACTGCGTGGCACGGGGTCTTCAGGCTGCACCTTCTCTGGTGTGTTGGGATGGGGAGGCTGTGAATACTCACTTTGTTCTGCTCATAACAGAGACAGGTGCTGATGTGGCTCCTGTCTGTGGTCACCCACGTGGGGTCAGACCGGGTCCTCTGGGGCTGAGCCTTCCCTGAGACTTAGAACCCAGCTCCTCAGCATCATGAACAGAAGTCTGTGATTTCCTGTCTTGGCTCCTGCCATGATGAATGAGACTGGGATGGACAGTGAGGACTCTGAAGTGTCTTTTCCTCAGAAATCCTCTCTGCCCCACGTGCACCCCTCACCACATGACAGATCTCACATTCTCCACTGTCACAGAAGTGTCCTGTTCTTTAGTGAAGAGCTGAGCTCGTGTTCTGAGTGCACCTGGTTGTGTTCTGGTCAGTGTTGAAAAGCAAGGACCAAAAAGCATAAAATCTAACTTTAAAATGACCAAGGTGGGAAAACTTACAGTTTCTCTTTCAGAATCACCAATAAAGCCATGATAATCAAGAATGTGGTAGTTCCAGAAACTTAAGTGGCCAACTGAACATAGGGTGGAGCCCAGAGAAATCCATTTCATGGTCGTATCATTTTCCACCAGGACTGTAACACCATTCAATAGAAAAAGCATAATATTTTTAAGGGATATGATAGAGAAACTGGGTATTACCATGAAACAAGTTTGAAACATTCTAAACACACACACACACACACACACACACACACACACACACACACACACACACTATATAATATATATATATATATAATATATATAAATAATTAAATTGTGTGAAATGGGTTAATGATATGAAACTCTTGAGAGAAATATAATCCTCATACATAACCTTTACTGTAGATTTTAGAAAAGGCCTCATAGATAAGACATCAAAAGTACAGGTACACAAATTGTTATACTGTACATTTAAAAAATTTTAAATGTGCATTAAGGAATACTTTCAATAGAGGGAAGGGCAATCCATGGACGTGAGGAAGTATTTGCAAAATGAAAAGGCATGAACGGCAACAATATATAAATAACTCTTCCTACTGAACAGCACTAATGATGAGAAAACCAAGTGAACCATCTTTACAAAAGGAGGGAAGAGTTGGCTGTAGTTCACTGATAGAGCACTGCTGTAGAATAGAGGAGGCTCTAGGCTCACCGCCCAGCATTATCCAGTCAAGGACATATGATTTGATTAAACAACCTTCTTTTTTTTTTTTTTTTTGCGGTACTGGGGATCGAACTCAGGACCTTGCGCTTGCTAGGCAGGCGCTTATTCCACTGAGCTATATCCCCAGCCCTTAAACAACCTTCTTAAGAAGATGTACAGAGGACCAACACGAACATGAGAACATGGTCAACTTTGTATTACTTGGGAAATTTAAAATCAGAAATTCATTAAGACAAATGTCCATACCCAGTTTGAATCCTCCCATGAACAAAGTAAAGAACAATGAATGAAAGAAGAGGAAATGCCAGGTATTGGGGAGGATGACAAGAATGTTGACAACTTGTAAGAATCTTGGTGCATTACTAATGAGAATTTGTAAAGTTGAGAACTACTAAGGAAAATTGTCTGGCAGTTCTTATCATGACATGCATAGAGGTATTTTATTATTAGGCAATTCCAGGTCATTCATCAGTGGAAATGTGCACTGAAATGGATGTTTCTGTGCCAGTGTTTACACCACCATTCACAATAGGCAGAAGTCAGTGGTAGAGCATTTGACTGCACAAGAGGCAGAAGTTGAAAACCTCACCAATACCTAGGAGATGACAAAAAAGAAATAGGCTATGTCCATCTATTAGAATATAATTTCACGTTAAAAATGAATAAAAGTAGATACATGCTGAAAGCAAGTACCTTGAGAACATTATTCTAAGGACAATAAGTCAGAATAAAAGAGACATATATTACACAACTCAATATTTACAAGAAACGTATGAGAAATAACTCATAAACTCAAAACAACAGAGATAATAGAATTACAGGGAAGGGGGATGAGGAGTCTCTGGTGTGAGGCCAGACCAAATAGGAAGATTAAGGCCTAACTTCCTTCATGTGTGATCAGGAGAGAGAAAGCATGTGCCAACAGCGACAGGGAAAATTATTCAGCTGAGATCCTGTCGTTTGTTTGATGGTGGCAGATGGATGGAGTGAGTTACTCTTCCTGCTTGTGCTTGTCTCTCAGTGAATCGTGCCAAGGTGCACTGGTCACCTGATGCACTTTGTCAAAGGGAGACAGGAGCCCCCTCACCGCACATTTTAACCTATTCTGTATGTGTCTGTGTTTCGTCTTCTTTGACCCTTGATCAGGTACAAAGAACATAGGCTGGCCAAATGCAGTGTGAATTTGCACAGTGTGGCTAATGAGAGTTTCCAGAGACGTGTGTCGGGTGGTGGAACAAAATTGTGAAATTACTAATTGGAACTAAACAGGCACACCACAAATAATTACAGTGATAAAATTTAAATACATGTCTTATAAGAATAAGGAAATGAGAAAAGATAAACCGTATCGGGCAGTAGGGTTTCTTCCCAGGAAACTTCCCATTAGCTTAGTTATTAGAGATCACAAAGAGATACCACAGAGTTTTTCATGTGTTATCTGCAATGAAATGTAATGTCACTATTTATTTAAAAGTATCCCATGAAAATGGGGAATGGCAACTCTTTATTACACATTTTAATACTTAGTACATTTTTCTGTGATAGAATTATTACCAATGTGAGACCATTTTGGTCACAAATACTACATCAGCAAATAAAAGGTGAATCCTTAAATGCTAGATATTTTAAGAATTTCATTCAATGTGCTTTGGTTGAATTTTTCATATTGCCTTGCAGTGTAGTAAAGTTGCTATCTGAGAATTTCAAACTGGCAAATACATAGAGAAATATTTTCTCAATGGCAGCATAGTAAAATCTTCCAGTATATGGTCCCATATGGCCTTGAGATATAGTGATATTGGTGAGCCTGAATAGAGTAATTCCCCATTCAGTTGACCCTCAAAACACCTAGGAACATTTTTCTAAAAATTGGCAAGGCTCCTTCTCCAGCCTTGGCCCAAGGCCAGCCTATGTGCTGTGGACTTGGCCTCTGTTGTCCAAGTCCCCGTAGCATTTCCTGAGTGAATACATATGCAGACGGCAGACCATCTCTATGTTGAGTCCTCTGAGTGTTCACGCAGTTTCACAGCAGTGAACACACAGTGTTCACATTGTAGAGGAGGATAGGGACGAGAGGTGAGTGTGTGGGCTGCTTCGAAAGTATTAAGGGTGATTTCCAGAAAATATAGATTTGTCCATGTGATGCCCATGGGACAATGGTAAGCAACAAAATCCAGTGAAAGGAGATCAGGCACATACTGTAAATGTATTTTTATGATTAGTTTTTATGAGCTTAATATAATAAAACACTGGACTAAGCAATTTGTTAGTTTAGAGGGGTTTTGTATAAGAAAACTTCAAAAGGAATTTTTACTTGATTAATATGAATTTAAAAGACAGATCAATTGTAGATAATCAATAGATTATTCCTTAAAAACAAAAGTGAGTGTGCTGTTTAAATAACTACAAAGCATTTTTTACAATCATGAAGGTGCTCTACCATCTACAGTATCACGCAGTTCTGGAAAAGATGAATGAGATTCTTCACACATAATGTGAATTGATGGTGAATTCGATAACCCACAGCTTGGCCAACATTATCTAAAGTTACTCTCTGTACAGTAAGACGGAGGTACATTTTAAGTGATTCTTTATTCTTGAAATAATAGTGATTTTAAGGTTAATACCGACAAAGTTTAGTAAAATATATATTAAAAGTTATGTAAATACAATGTTTCAAAGTGTGAGATTATGTGTTCCATAACCTATTCAAGATATTTAAAGAAAAACACCATGGTTGAAGGAGAAACATTTATTTAGAAAGCGTAATTTGTCACGTCTACACCCAGGATAAATTACATGCGCATAGAGAAAATTGGAGCCAGTTTCAACTTTCTTTTTTAAAATTTTACTTCAAAGGAAAATTTTGTCTTTGCTTTTGTTATTTTGGTTTGAGTTTTCTTTATAGGGATGTGTGTACATGAATTTTATTTTACAGAACTGGGAATGTTTTCATGTAAGTGCACAATGCGCTCAAAAGGCGCTGCTTCCCTGTCATGAGCCCTTTGGTCGTGCAGACTGCCTTCCAGGCAGAGATGAATCAGTTTTTATTTTGGCCACTTTAGCAAAGGAGCGCTGTCATTAGGGTAAGAATGGCCACTGTGAAACTGAATGTGCAGTCGTTTCTGGGGCAGGGGCTGCAGGTTCACAGTGGAAATGCTTTGCATACTGATCTGAAGATATGTGCCTGGACTTCAGGGACCCTGAGGACTTTTGGCAAGCTCAGGTTAACTCATCTGAGAGTGGATTTGACTGGGATCCTGTGAAAGTGGATGGAGGAAGCAACATTTTTGAGTCCAAACCCTTATAAATTGTGAAATATGGGGCTGGGGATATAGCTCAGTGGAATAAGCGCTTGCCTAGCAAGCGCAGGGTCCTGCGTTCGATCCCCAGTACTGCAAAAAAAAAAAAAATTGTGAAATATGGGTTTTCTTGTTCCCAGTTTTATTTTTGTTTTGATGGTATTTACTGATTTATTTATGATTTGATTGAGTGTAATAATGAGACAGGATATCAAAGTAAATGTACTTTTTATTTACATGCTATTTTAAATCATATTAATTTGCTATCAAAGTATTTTTAAAACATTCTGTACAAACCTATGTCAGTAACTTTTAGACTAAGGTTTTCTGGGAAAAGTAGTATTAGTTTTTAATTTAAATATACTATATTTAAACTAAAATATAAATGAGTAAAAATGTCTCTGGAGAAATAGTATATTTTATTTTAAAGGATATCAATTATAAGTAATTCACTTTTTCACAGGAATCTCAGAGGTTTTCCAATGATCCCTCTTTTTCAAGGACATCTCCATCTAAATTTAATGCTTCATATATTTCACATCATTACCAGTGTGTTTGCCACTTGCTGTACAGTCATCGAACTTGCCTAATGACTGTACTGAATGCCTGTACTAAAACTTTAACGCCTTTTGACAATTAATCAGAAATAGTAGACAAATTGGGACACATCAGTGAAACAGGTGGTAACAGAATAAAAGTGTGTCGGAATGACGGGGGGGCTGACCGGCTGCAGTGATGTGTAGAAGACACAGCGGCCACTCACACATGGGTGTCCATGCTGCATGCCGAGCTCTCATCCTGCGCTGCCTCACAGAGATGGGCAGCAGCTCAGGGTTTGTCTTCATCCCACATCCAGGACAGAGGAGCAGAAAGCCATGGGCACTAAGTCACATGCACTTCCCTGCTGTGATAGTTGTACATTACATCAGCCTGAGAAGTCTAGAAGCTTAACTTAGTAACTCAGCAGTTCTATCTCCCCCGTTATAGAGGACCTGCTCTTACCACCCTAGGATTTTGTTCATTGTGTCAATTTGAGAAGTCTAGAAGTTTAACTGAGCAATTCAACAGGGGCCAAGGTCCTCACTTTGTGAACATCCTGAGCCTGTGCGAGAGAATGGCATGGAGATGGTGTGAGTGCTACACCCACCCGAGGGTAGGAAGCCTAAATACAGTAGGAAAAGAAGCTTTTCCCCACCTTTTGCTCTTGTTACTTTTGCTGTCTTCTGCTGCCATGGACGGTTGTCCCTCTGCTATGTGCCAACCTGCCTTGGAGTCAGCTCATCATGGACTGAAACTTCCACAAACTGTGAGCTAAATAAAACTTCTCCATCCTTAATACACTGAGTATTTTGTGTCAGCAAGGAGAGAAAACTAACACACCTACTAAGGGGGTGAAGCAGAACAGTACCAAACTTTTACTTTATTGTCTATCAGGCTTGAGGAAATGTTCTGAATGAATTCACCTCAACAGAACCAAAATGCAAAGTTGAATCTTTGGAATTTGCTTCTACTCATCTGTCAGAATACCTGGCTGCCTGCCTATTTTCCACTATCACTTGATGCTGATTAGTCATCCTAGAAATTCATGGAGTTATATGATTTAGGGTATAGTAGTATGAATATGCAAAATATAAGGTGCATTCCAAGTCTCCTCAAATCCTATGAATACTATATTTTTTGCTTCTATGTTTTTAAGTGGTTGAAAATAAAAATTACTTATAAAGCACAGAAGTTATACAAATGTATGATATGTTAAGTTGTATAAGAAATTAATTTTCTTTTTTTTTTTTAAGAAATTAATTTTCTAATTTACTAGAGTCTGTTATTGAATCATTTGAAAGAAGGCATTGTTTCATGCAGGATTTAGTGCCAGGACACTCTCAGAGCAGTGCTTGTCTCTACTCTGGGTCAGTTGATTTGGACTTTATGATGCTAAAAATTCACATATCTTCTGTCAGCTGAATGTACTTCTCACATGTCTACATGCAGACACATGCATGGTCAAATATTTTCGGAACTACAGTGCCTGCACTGGGAGCCATGTCCTCTGGGAAGGCTTCAGTCTGAGGGTTATGATTAATCTCCCTGGGGAAAGACCCAGCCCTTGAGGATAGCTTGCAGATCATGAGAACAACGAGCATCATTGAAATATGTGTATAACATGAAATTCGGGGTTCTTGGACATTATTTTTTGTCTGTTTCTTTGATTTTGACATTTACATGACTTACAAAGATAACTTGAAGTTTCTTATAAAACTTATAAAAAAGCAAAATTAAATATCATTTTGTTACACCAATTACTCAAGAAAATAGTCAGACCTCAGAAGGGAATACAGTTCATGTGGCTTATTAAAGTTATGTTAAAATTTGACTGTACCTTTTAGATATTCCCATAGATTATTTACATGTATATTTATATAGTTACATCTCATATTAATGACAACTGATATAGGTAATGAAATATGTGAGTTTGAATAAAGATTTTACAGAAATATGTTATTTTAAACAATTTACAGACTCATATATTTTGTTCCCGCGTTTATCATCTTCAGATATTTATACAAAGGTGAAATGGAACATAATTTTCCACATAGTTTTTTCTTCATAAAAGAGATGTAATCATTGAATACACCATTTTGAATGTAATAAGGAATTAAAATTGTTTCTTATTTTATATTAACCACACTTTTTCAGACACACTAAGGAAAAATTATACAAATACCCAATGGAAAACGACACTCAGACCTCTCCTGCCTTCATCCTCCTGGGCCTGTTTCCCCCATCAGGTGTCGGCCTTGTCCTCTTCATCCTCATCGTCCCCATCTTCCTGATGGCCCTGGCTGGCAACCTGTCCATGGTCCTGCTCATCCTCCTGGACGCCCACCTGCACACGCCCATGTACGCCCTGCTCAGTCAGCTCTCACTTGTTGATCTAAATTACATCTCTACCACTGTCCCTAAGATGGTTTCTGGTTTTCTACTTGGAGACAAATCCATCTCATTCATTGGGTGCGCAATCCAGTGCTTCTTCTTCTTGACTCTGGGATGTACCGAAGCACTGAT